>ML809032.1:36586-47160 GCA_009831015.1 Picea engelmannii
TAGGTCTTCTTACATCTGCCTTATTCTATTTTATTGAAAGGCCTTATTAATATTGACCTTTATTACATCTGAATACATTGATCTACCTATGTGTGGGTTAGGACCTTAACACGTACCCCACTACTCTTCCCACCAGATTACAATCGACATTATTTCCTTTACCTCGTAGCCTCAGACTATACCATCACTATGGTTCTCGTCCAGGAGGATGATTCTCATTACGAACATGTCATCTATTACTTGATTCAGAGTCGTATGACTACCGAAACCAAGTATTTACATGTTGAAAAACTGGCCTTGGCAGCCGTCCAAGCTGTTCAACGTTTCTAACACTATATCCTTTCTCACAGGACTACTGTAATTTCTAACTGCAACCCTATGCAACACATTCTTACATGCCAACTGGTAGGGGGAAAATACTCCAAATGGATCATAATACTCCAGGAGTTTGACTTAGAATTCAAGCGCGCTAAGTCCAATAAATCCTTGGTGTTTGCTGAGTTGATATGCAATCTTCCCTACTCTGATATGAAAAATGTAGCAGCAAATTCATTACTCGATGAATCCCTTTTCTTGATTAGTTCCGATGACCTTTGGTACGGAGATATCATCATATATCTCTAGACCCAGACTTTCCGGCCCAATTTTTGTAGCACTGACCACCGTCGAATATGCTACCAAGCTTGTCAGTATATTATCCTCACTGATACTCTTTATCGTCGTGGGATTGACTCCATTTTTCGACGTTGCCTCACATTTGACAAAGCTGAGAAAGCCCTAAATGATTTCCATTCTGGAACCTGTGGTGGTCACATGTATGGGTATGCTACTGCCCAGAAGATCTTATGAGAAGGGTATTTTTGGCCTTCTTTATTCAACGATTGTAGAATTATCGTCCAAAAATGACACGCTTGCTAAACCTACAACAATAAAATATGATCACACCCTGCTCCTCTACACCCTATGGTCTCCGTTGGTCATTTTTTGAAATGGGGTATCGATTTCATGACATGTCACCCTCACTCGGTCGAGGGGCATGGATACATTATTGTAGCCATAGATTATTTTACAAAATGGGCTGAGGTGATGCCAACATTTGACAATACCGGAAGGACTGCAACATTATTTATATTCAATCACATCATTTCTTGGTTTGGTATTCCTCAAACTATCGTTACTGACCATAGTAGCCACTTTAGAAACTTCATGATGTCCGAACTCATTGAAAAGTTGGGTCTTCGCCATGACAACTCAACACCCTATTACCCACAAGCCAATGATCGAGTTGAAGAAATAAAAAAAATCCTCATTACCATGCTTCAACGAATGATAGGGATTCACAAAACGAGTTGGCACACGATGTTTTTTTCTGCGTTGTGGGCTTACTGGACATCCATTAATTCTACTACCGAGTTTGCACCATTCCAGTTAGTCTATGGTCTAGAAGCCATCTTGTCGATTGAATGTGAGATACCTTCCCTAAAATTAGCTATCAAACTTCTCCCAAACACTTCGGTCGAAGAAGAACATCTGTTGTATCTCATGCTATTAGACGAAACCCGTTGCGACACCACCCTAGTCATAGAAGCCCAGAAGAAATGCGTCAAAGCCCAATACAAAAAACATGTCAATCCACGAATTTTCTCTAAAGGTGAACTGGTTCTCCTTTACGAACAAGATCAGGATATGCTAGGAGCTGGAAAATTTGAAGCTATGTGGCGAGGTCCTTATATCGTCAGATGAGTTTTGGAGAAAGAAGCTTACACGTTAGTGGACTACGATGGTATCCCTTTGAGTGAACCTAGAAATGGGTTGTACTTAAAGAAGTACTATGGTTAAGATCACCTGTGCATGAGTGCTTGTATTCTATTGTATCATACTTTTTGTTACTTAAGTATTCTTTTTTCGTTATTTGGTATCTTCCCTCAACCTCTTATCTCGCGTTGTGCTTGGTTTCCATATGTCGGAGTCTTCACCACCCCACATTGGCTTTGCCAATGGCGCTAGCCGTAGTACTCAGAACATTGCTTCTGCTGCATGGGAAATTTACGCCCCTACAAACGAACTTATCAGTCTATGAGGTGTGTGCCTCGGTCATGCGACCAATAATATTGTAGAATATAACACCGTCATCGAATTGTTGATTGATGTTATTTTCCTTGATATCCACCACATGGTTATACGACTCGATTCACAGCTAGTAGTACTATAGTTAAGTAACGTCTATGCTATCCGAAGTCCTACTTTATTACGAGTATATTTATGAATTCGCCTCTTGGAACATTATTTTGATTATATTGAATATCAACACATTCCTAGATGTCTAATTGCATTGACTGATGCGTTAGCTAACTATGTGTTAGACAAACATTTGGGGATTTTATAAACCAATCACACATCACATGTATAACACAACACAAAATAAACTAGTAGAAGCCGTATATATGTATATAACTATCAAAATGTTTTACAAAAAGTTTATGTCCAAGGATCAAAATCTCAAAATACGAAGCCCATAGCTTCTACAAAGTAGCATCATAGATGACACTCATGATAACACACAATTGTTCGGGCTACCCTACGGAGCAGTCGACTGAGTGACTCAGACACGCCCACAATACGGAACTGGTAATGTCTCAGGATCTCCCCAATAGAAATATCTGGTGTTACACATAAAAAATACTCACTTTGATAGTGTCGCAAGTGTCGTCATTACAAAGGTCGCAACTGTCGCATTTTTCTCACAAGGTCGCAAGTGTCGCATGTTTCTCACAAGTGTCGCAAGTGTCAAGGAAGCATACTACCATGATGCCTATGTCATGCCTATAACGACATGAGAAGGACACTTGAAACACCTCAAACATTTGATTTGGAAGAGGAGAAATGATTTAGCAGGCTTGCAAACCTTTTTCCATCTGAAAGCACCTCAAAAACTAAGCTTTTGAAGGAGAGCACTCCCCTATACCTCTTATGGGAGCGTCGACGCTCCCCCTTACACTGTTTGGGAGAATTATAAAGCTCCTCTGGCCCTTTTGAGGGAGCACTATGGATTTTGAGAGCATTGGCGCCCCCCTAAAGCCTACTAGGGAGAGCTACAACGCTTTGATGGTCCTTTTGAGGGAGCGCTACCTATTCTGGGCAGTTGTTAAGTTGTTGAGATGAATGAGGGAAGGATCATTTCATTCTTGGAAGGAAGTTGGATTCGAATCCCTAGTCCAGCCATGATCTTAGGGCATATCCTCAACTGAAGGAGGAAAATCCTCAACTTCCCCAAGGATATCTCAAGTGGTTAAAGCCTCTCCAAGGCTATATAAGCAAGCTTTCTCATCGTGAAAGAGGACTGGAAAAGAGAGAATCACACCAAACTTATGATCTCATAAGTGGTGTTGGAATATATATATTTTGGAAGCAAGAGACCTATGATCTCATAGGGAGCAATCGGTGAAGCTATCATCATTTAGATCGTGGATCTTTTGAGCAAGGGGAAGACAAGGAGGACTTGATGAAACTGCTGCAACTCATCCATGGTTGTAAGCAATGTTTAGCCCTCATTAATACAATTTGCTTGGCCTGTTTCTTTCTAATTCGTGTTCAATCTCACATGAATTTGTCTCTTTAGTAGATAGATCTGTTTTCAATCTAATATCAATAGAGTAGGAAGCGGTCGTACTTTGTTTGTCTACAGGACTCATCGAGGAGTGAGAGTTTGGAGCTCGACTCGGAGCGTGCAGGGAAAAACGTCGATAAAAAGGTACCTCTATTCTCCTTCCTTCTCATGTATTAGTTTGTATAGATTTGAAAGGAAGTCAGTGTCCACATTAAGCACTTTCTATCTTAGAGTTTAGGGTCTAGCTCTTTGAGGAAATCTACCTGTCCGCAGGGAGATTTTCCTACAACATCTGGGATGTCCACAGTCAACCCCTCCAAGTTCTGTCCCACTGCCTCATAGTCTTCGGCATCCCATCTCACCACTGGAGCCGCTTATCCTCGCTGTTGAATAGGAGATGTTCCTGGAGGTCGATATGGCCCCACATCTATGTCATCAAAAATAAATTTTTTGATTAGTTCTTGGATAAACATAAAAACATTTCATATGATAAAATTTGCAAAAGCATTTAAAAATAACAAAAGGTGTACTTCTTACCTAATTCACCCCACTGAGCATCCTTAGGTAGGGACAAATCCGGATCCCCTCGAAAATCCAAACCATCATATGCGTAGTCGTCTATCATCAATGTCTGGATCCTCAACCAGTCAAAAAATGAATCATTATACCTGATTATAGGCCCTGCTATGTGTCAATCCATGAGGTTGCACCACCTTAGCATCCTCAGATCCTATGGGGCTAGTAAACCCCAATCAACCTGTAATCACAGCAGTGGGACCCTCTCCAGGAAGAATGACACCAAAAGTGATCCATACCCAAACTGCTTCAAGTCACCCTTTCTACACTTCGTCAATTGTCTCTTCATACTACGGAGAATTGCATCTGACCAGTTGAAGACCTGAGGCTCTGTGCACTCTATGTCATATTGGAAATAGCTCTGGAGAGCCATCTGTGGAGCCACGCTCATAGCCTTGCGTGCAATAGTAAACAAGATGGTCCGTAGGGTCAGATATTGGACCCCCCAAATGGAAACCTTACCCTTGCTTCTCTCTGCCTCGGGAACACAATACTAGCGACAATACTCGCTCATAGGGAGTCCGCCGCCTCTACCTTCGGTCAAATTAGCATGGTATCTACACCATGAAAACCCCGTTAGAAAATAGATATTCTTGATATCTAGTGTCAGCGTATGGACTCCCACGTGAAATAAATATTGGTCCACGTCCCACATGTGGACCAGGTATTCCAGCAACCTGAGTTGGGCTCTCATGCCCAGAATCTTGAATAATTGCAAGAGCCCACAGTCTCGGAGGGCAACGAATCTACCCGGGTCATTCCTGGTAATGGCATCATCCTCATCATGTTCTCTTTCTCTCCATTCCAACATTGTGATGGTCAAACACCTGCAAAAGAGCCATGGGAGGGAAGTCAACAACTTGTTTTAAACTCTTGCATAATTTTCATTGAGCAAAACCTTACCTCAAAATCCATTTTTCAGCCCCCGCAGGTGGGCCTTTTGCACAGTGCGAGATTCTCATAGGTCCCGCATGGCCCACCTGCGAGAATGCTTGGGTGTATGTTCTGACCCTAAAATGGACTCAAAACCCACAAAATTGCCAATAAAAATAAAAAATAAACCATGGAAAAGTTAGAGAATCGAGAGATTACCTCGTTGGCTGAAACGGTTCGCCGAATGATCGCTTGTGCCTCAGGCAATCGAGCAAAGAAATTTGGGGGGAAATGAGGTATGTTGGACAAGTTTTTGGCAAAATCATAATGAAATGGTAAAAAGCCCTTTTTACCCATATTTATTCACTTTTCACTATTTTTTTTTTATTCTTTATATTATTTTTATTACTTTGTCTATCAAACCTAATACCCTAATAGTCTTGTGAGTGTGGTTTTTCCCAGATATCGCAACTTCGAAGTCCGAATGAGGGGGTACAAGTGCTTTTTCTTTTGTCCCGTGTACGACTACTTTTTTAGGGTTTTTTAGAAAAAACCTCAAGCTCAGTCTTCGTTCGTTCTCGCGCTCAAAAATATATGAGAACTTAACCGAGTATACTTTTTCTTGTCTTTTCGTACTCGTCATGGTAACACGAAAACGACGAATGTAAAGGAGTATCCTTTAAGCTCTTTTCACACTCCATAAAAATGAAAAGATTGCCGAGCGATCTTGTTCTTTTCATGCTCGTTAAAGTATTTGAAGAAAACATTCGACGGGAGATAGTTTATCACTTTTTTGGTCTCGTCGAACTCTTTTACGAAAAAGGAACTGGGAGAGTTCTCTTTAAGTGTTTTTTAGACTCTCAAAACATGAAAACCCCTGAGTTTTCTATCCTTAGACTCGTTAAACAAACATCGAAAGACCCACAATGGGACTGAACTACTCATTCCTAGGGTTCGTTAAATATACTCGAGGGACTCATATGAAGGATGAGCTTACATCAACAAGCATATGTTATCCTCCTCAAGATTGTGTAAAAATAAAAAGGTACTCACCAGAAATGGTGGGGGAAATTTTGGGAAAGGTATGTGTTTTCGTATTCATATTAATAGCAGTAAGCGTCACTCTTGAACATGACACCCCCTATTCGTCATTTGAATCCGGGTTGGGAAATCCATTTGTCTCTCGTTTGGCTTGTTACAAGGTCATATATTGGGTCATCTTTGAATCAGTGATGCCAAGTCCTTGGTCATGTTGTTCATATGTTCAAGAGAAGTTCACACGATCCCTCTATTGAGTCGGCAATTTGCAGTTGTCCATTCTTACTATGTCGGCCTTCCCTGTGTCCATTTCAACCTGTATTCATACTTTATTTCACCCTCAAAATATGTTACTTATTTCGTGTCATTGATGGGGGATAGATCAAGGCCCTCCTGTGATGAGTCTTGTTCCATCGACTCCAACTCATTATCCGTAAATGAGACTTAGAAATCATTTAGTACATTGGAACCTACATGCCTTAATGGCAGGTCTCTTCGCTTTCAACAGGGGTTTCACATCACTGATCCCTGATCGAGAGATTCCGTTGAGTTCTCGACCTCAGCTCATTCATTCACATTCGTTTGGATTGTACTTCGGTACCTTGGGAGTCATTGACATCAATGGTGATTTCCCTTGCACTTGTTAATGGTTTTTCATCAATGACCGATAATCAAGTGGTTTCTACCATGTTCAACTTCAACACATGTAATCGCTTGGTTAGATTCATACTTTCAGGTGACGGGATTGAAGACCTTGGGTCTCATCTTTTTGATCCAGGCTACGATGGAGTATGTATGATTTGTATCGGCACATAGATCCACTTTGTATGACATGTGGCTATGTCATCTTAATTCAAGTCTTCTCACATAGATCCATAGTGTATTCATGGTGGCTATGTATCATTTTGATGGCATGAATCCAGAGTGTATGATTGGTGGCCATGACCTATGTTTATGATTCCATTCATTTGTGATCTGAGCATGGGAATGCCTACCTCAGAAATGGTATTATATTCTGCAGATGCTTGGTTGTTTACAGGTTTCCAATTAGGTGTGCTCCTTGTTTCTGACACACACACACATTTTACAAAGTATTTCGGCTATCATAAGTTCCAACCGCATACTTTGGGGGGAATTCTGTTACACATGATTTTGGTCACTCTGGTGATGTCTCTACAAGTGATGTATTCAGGTTCCCAAAATGACTTTTTGCCTGAGAAAAGTGACTGTTGTCTTCGTCCAAAAAACACATTTTTAAGATGAGTTCCCAGGCTACCTATATTACTGTTAGGACCATACAATGTACCTTTTTTCTCACACTTTTTGCCACCACTACACCCTTGTTTCACTCACATTTAAACTCACATTATCACTTTACCCTATCTTTCCAAAGGTATACAACGTCTCTTCTCTTTACTATATGTTTAATCTGTTTTGCATATAATTTTACATTACTCTCGTACTTAACCATTGATCAGAAATGTTAAGTGTTGAAACAGTTTGAACTGCAGATTAGCATTGAGGCCTGTTGCTGAAACAGTTAAAGAACACAAACCCTGTGGTTGAAACAGTATGTGGACTACGATGCTGAAACAACAACTCACACAGAAGAATTTGTTACACTCTCTGTGGTCTACGATGCTGAAACAACAACTGCTACATTATTCGTGGTCAACGATGCGGAAACAGAAGCTGTTACACAGTCCGTGGTCAACGATGATGAAACAAAAACTCACACAAAAGAAGTTGTTACACAGTCCACGGTCTATGATGTTGAAAAAACAACACAAAACTGTTACATTGACCACGACAACCGCACCTTGATCTAGCATTAACCATCACTGTTGCCTGAGACCAAGTTGCTAAAATAGTCAGAATGCAAATCTCGTGGCTGAAACAGCCCGCGATTTGTGATGTTGAAACAACATACAATAGAAGTAACAAGAAGACAAATAAATAAGTTGTTACTCCAGCCGCAACAGCAACACCTCACTCAACACTTGTAATAACATTCTGTTACGGAAGACTAGGATACCCTATTCTGGTATAGAAAGTGGATCTGACTAAGAATAGGATTAAGATGTGAAAATGTAATTTGATGATCAAATTGTATCGAGGGGATTCTCCTCTTTAAATAAGAGGAAATCATCATTAGAGAGGACCTTCTGTTTTTACTAAGAGAGGATTTTACAGAGAAGGACGTGTTTTTACTTCAGATTGTAATATGATACAGTTGGTAGATGAATAAAACATTGTTCTGATCATTTCTCTCTAGTTCCTTTCGTTTCAGGGGAATCTTGTGAGAAGGGAGGGCCCACCTTCTTCACAAGATTCACCCATTAACTTTATAGTGTGTTAGTTTTATTTCTGTTCATGCCTTGATTAAATTCTGTTTTGCTGAAACACTACTGTATTGAACTCTGTTTTGCTGAAACACTACTTTACTGAACTCTGTCTTGCTGAAACTCTGCTTTACTGATTGTTACATTGTTTTCATATGATTCTTGCTTGGGTAAGTGTTAATCATTCTAGTTAGCAATCTTGTTTGGTGAATTTATGAAAGATTGATAATCAGGGACAGGTGCTGAAGATTCCTGCTTGGGGAATAGGGTCATGTTCTCTGTTAGAGATAGTTAGCCTTCAGTACATGTCAATTATTCCAATTAGTAATAAGTTCATGAAAGTGTGCTAATCGAAAACAGGTGCTGAAGATTCCTGCTTGGGGATTAGGGTCCTGTTCTCTGTTAGAGATAGTTAGCCTTCAGTACATGTCAATTATTCCAATTAGTAATGAGTTCATGAAAGTGTGCTAATCAGAAACAGGTGTTGAAGATTCCTGCTTGGGGATTAGGGTCCTATTCTCTGTTAGAGATAGTTAGCCTCAGTGCATGTCAATTATTTCAATGAGTAATGAGATCATAAAAGTATGGTGATCGGAAACAGGTGCTGAAGATTCCTTCTTTGGGAATAGGGTCCTGTTCTCTGGTTATAGAATAGTTGGTCTTTCCTTTTGTAGTGTCTTGAAAGATTTCTTTTCTAGTTTGTTATTTCCTTAATGTAATCCAGGATTCTTTGGACAATTATTTCTTTAAACATTCAACTCTGCAATAGGTAGATTGCTTTCCTGTAATTCAAGTAAGAACTTCAGTTTGTTCAAGGAAAAGTGTGATTAATATGTTTTTACTACAACTCTAGGTTGCTTTTGAGATTGAGAATATATAGTGCGTGATTACCTTGAAATAAACAGACTTCCCCGGGTTGACAATTTATGTAGCACTTGATTGTTTAGTTAAATAAGAAATTATAGTGACCAACAATTACAGGGTGCAAAAACCCTTCATTCGCGCAGGCAACCCAAACTTAGGGTGTGAACTGTTCGCAGTCTGCTCTATAGGTAGGGTGTGAACCTGTTTCAAAGCTTGGAAAAGAGAAGAGGTCATAAAGGTTCTAGAAGGGAATCTTCTAGAAAATGAGTTGCCATTCGCATGGTTGGCATCCTACTGACTGCTCATATTTACTAGGATCATCCTCATCCATTTAACCATCTCTCCTTCTCATATATATTGAAAGGTTTCTCATGGAAAAGGTTAAGAAAGATTGAATGAAGAATTGGTGAAAGAATTGTGTGAAGAACTCTGTTTGGATAGAAGATTGAAGACTCTGTTTGGTCTATCAAGTTGTATTGGATCTTCTTCATGCAAGTGCAAAGAAAGAGTGTGTTTTGGAACCAAGGGTCACTGAAAGGAAGCTTGCGACATCAAGGCGATCTGGTTGTATCTTCTACTTTCATTTAACATAATATAGCGACATGTCCCTTTCCCATAAAATCACTCCTATTTTATTGCATAACTCCTTGATCATATGCATAGGTTGACATTGAATATACTTTGATATCTTCACTCTGGTTGGTTTGTGTTTTCTTGGACCTGATTTCACAAGAGCACCAAAGCGAAGCGGGAACAACAGAGACCTAAGGAAGCGATATAAAGGTATTCAACTCATTCGTTCTTAGTAGTAGATTCAAGGGTCATAACTTAGGGAAAGAGTCATGTCCTGTCCTGTTTTGTTCTAGATCCAAGTGGATCTAGGGAGATCTATTAGTGTCTACACCTACCAATTTATCCAATAACACTAATACCACACTTTTCATAGGTAATTGGGAAAGAGTAACAACCACATCCTTCATAACTCCCAGGCATTTTACTTTCTTGGAGTCAAAAAAATATAGATCATGGAAAGGTTTAGTAATCTCTAACCCTAATTATTCCATCACTGCAAGATACCAGATATATAAAATATGCAGAACAGAAACGAAATGCTAGAAATAACATAATAATAGTAAAATATCCAACATAATCTTCACAATACACAGAAATGATTCACGAAATAGCAACAGAAATAGCACTTTGAATCAGATAGCAATGTTCACAGGCCTCTTCGAGGGGGCAACCTCCAGTCGAGCAGCGCTCTATTACAATAA
>ML809032.1:70341-98737 GCA_009831015.1 Picea engelmannii
TTCCTTCAACACAGTCTAATAACTAGAAGGTAGATCCTGAAAGAAATGGATCAACAAGAGGGAATTCCTTCCAACAAAGAACCATTGTTTAAAAGAGATGATTATGCTCTTTGGAAAATAAGAATGAAAAGATACCTTATGACTCTTGGTTTTGATGTTTAAAGTAGAAAATGGGTACACTGCACCGGCTAATCCACCCATAGATACTACAGGAAAGAAGATTTGCAATGACAAATCAAGAGCAGTCAATGCCATTCTAGTAGGATTAACAAATCCTATATTTGTTAAGGTAATGCATTGTAAGTCATCGAAGGAGATATGAGACAAAATGGAGGTTATATATGAATGATACAACAAATTCAAGGAAGAAAAACTACAAACCTACAGAGGCCAGTTTGAAAAATTGAAGATGAAATAAGAGGAGAACATTGTTGAATATATTTATAGAGTATATGAGGTACTTAACTCAATCAGAGCAGCTAGAGAATAACTTAAAGAAAAACCCATTGTACAAAAGATCTTAAGATCATTACGTATGAGGTATGATTCCAATATTTCTACAATTGAAGAAAAAACATACCTTGAAAAACTCACAGTAGATGAGCTCCATGGAATTCTTATAGCATATGAGATGAGGACATGATAGGAAAAACTGTCAAAATAAGAAACAACTTTTAAGGCTTCTAAAACAAAGAAGAAGAGGGAGAAAAAGACCAGTGAAGAGTTATCAGAGATATCTGATGAAGAAGTTGTCAACTTTATGAAAAAACTCAAGAGATGGATTTGGAAATACAAAGGAAAGTTTCATCTAAAATGTTTCAATTGTGGAAAAATTGGACACTTTTCCAATAATTGTCCCTATTTTAAGCAAGAGGAAAGTGATGATGACATAACTTTCAAAGATCAAAAGAAGAGTAAAACCAAAGATAAAAGGAATTTCTACAACAACAAAAAAAATTCTTTACCCAAGAAGACAATAGCTCATCTGAGGAAAGTGAAGAAGAGGAGTGAAAGATCTTATTTATGAGTATAAAAACTTAATAGGATAATCATTCGGAATATGAAGAAGAAGTGAAACTTCACGAAGAATTTTTCCATGAAATTGAAGAACTAAGAAAATAAAAAAGGCAAAACAAGTTACTAAGGAACAAATTCTAAAGTTTGAAGAAGTTATAAAGTCAAGAGAAAAGGAGGTTTCGAAAACCATTAGTGATTCTGAACAATCGATTATTGAGTTAAAAACCTAACTCCAAGAAACCAGAGGAAAAGAAGAAATATTGAATAAGGAATTCAATGAAAAACAACAAACCTGCAGTATTGGAAGATGAAATAATTAAACTAAAAGGGAAACTAGAAAAATAAGGCATTCAGTCTAAGTTTGAAAACAACTCAAAAATCTTGAACAAACTTCTTAGCAGTCAGAGATCATAAAATGATAAGACATGACATGGATATGGTCCCTCTACAAAACAAAAGAATGACAAAAAACCAATCAACTATGCAGATACTCTTAAGAACTCCATAAGAAGAGAAGAAAATAAGGCAAGGACAATACCATTGAAGATTGTCCCAAATAAACATAAATCTGCACTCCCTACTAAAGAAAAAAATGAAAAAAAGAATAGAATCATCAGAAGGAATCCCTCTAACATAAATCAATATATTTTCCTTGGATATTGTTATTCCTGCAATAATTTTTGACATAAAGAAGTACATTGTAAATTTTATAGAAAGTACAATACAAGAAATGTTCAAAGATATGAAAACAATAAGAATAATGCAGAAAGAAAGAATTATAACACATTCTTTGCCTGACAAAATTTCAATATTGAATGCAAAAAATGAAACAATTATGGTCATAAGGCCAATGAATGTAGATTTCCAAAGTATTCCATGAAGGCAAGTATCTCCAACATTAAGGAAAATTATAAGAAGATATGGAGAATAAAAGCTATAGTACAAAGGAAGAAAAATGATGAAGATATTGCACCTAAAATTAATAAAATTGACAATAGGAGAATGATGGGTGAAGTGTCCAATAAGGTATATGGAAATAAAATTTATTCATATAAAGTGGATCAAGCTCAAGAAAAGAAATCTCCTAAAGAAAAATGTGACACAATTACAAAACTTGATAATGTCCTGCAAATAAATTATCCATAACCCAACAAATGGAAAATGCAAAAAGGAAATTCTCAATAAAAAGACAAAGAAGCTTTTGTTGCATAAAAAAATGATGATGATGATGAAATTTTAATAGAAGATCAACCAAAATAATTAAGCGATGATGATCTTGGAAATTTTCAAACACGATTTTGATGATCTACTAAAAACTCCTCCTCAACAAAAATATAAAAAAAAAGAAAGGAAAGAGGAATTAGGGAAGACTTAAGATTGTTCCTCTAGATGCCTCTATGAGTATTGAAGCATAGAAGAATGAAGAGGCTCAATATATATCTAGCATCATTGAAAGAAGCATGGTTTTATGAAGGTTTTCAACTGCCAAGGAACAATGTTGGTTATGTATTCTCTCAGTGAAGTTATGTGAATGGTTTATGAGGTAGTTATATCATAGTACATGGCTAGTACATATGTGAGCTCCATTGATATATCTTATGATAGAGGCATCTCATGTATGACATGACACTTTTTTAAGGAACATCGTTGGTACATTGACAGAGGAACTTATTGATGATCCTAATATATAGTTGGTTCACTTTTGGCACATATTTATTGACATATATTTTGCTTCATGGTTGATGCATGAGATAGTATGTATGATTGGCATACACTTGATGTATGGTGTGGCATGATTTGATATGGTTGATGCATGGACAATTCCAAGGATCGTTATAGTAAAAACATATCATTCTTGAGAAGTTGATCTATGTTCTACTTGAGAAGTAGTATTTGAAGCGGAAGCATATTGTAGTGGTAGATGTTGGTGCAATTATTTGCATAATATATTACCAAACATAAATTATCAACTGGGATTCGTAATCAAAAGAGTTGATGCACTATATATGCCGATAACAGATAGGTTCCTATGTCTGTTTAGTATAGCTTAGATAAGAAAACCAACAATAACAAAACACTTTGTTTTCAAAGATAACACTCTTCACACAATTCAGAAATTAGAAAGCAAAACTTGCAATCATGCACTCAAAAGATTTTGCACAGATAATGCCTTGCCCATTTACAAGCTCATGAAGTGGAAAGATGGAATTTGAATTAGTTATCTGTAGCTTCTACTCTTAACAACAACTAGCAATCAAATATAGGCACACTTCAACAATACAACTCCAAACTTGGAAGGGAAAAATGATAACAAAACTTCTCAAGCAAACAGTGAATCGAAAGGTTCTTTCTTAGGTGACAAATCTATTCATTAGAGGCTCATGAAATGAAAAGATGAACTTAAGATCTATCTCCTGGAGAAACTAAACTAACAAGTGGGATGCTCCATTAAAGCTCATGTATGGTGAAATATGGAGATCCAACTATTCCTGCATTACCACACTTTGCAACAAATTCGAATAGTGAAATCAAACAAAATAACATGAAATCAAAATAACAAATACATGAAATGAAAATCTACACTAACAATTTACAATAATCTTACCAAGATGGATTGATGGCCCTTTCCGATGACAACATGGAAGCTCTTAGATCACCAGATATTAACTTATAAGAGAGACAAAATCACTGAATTCAATCTTGCATTAATCTCCAACAAGTAGGTTTACAAAAAGAGTCTTCTCATGAATCCATTCTACATCATAACAATTCTCCTTTAAGAACCATTTTTACATCATGATAATTCCCCTCTAATCAAACCTATGAGGTCTTATTTATACATAAAATCCATGGAGGAATGGATGAAACCGAATCCCCAAAATAAGAAAACAATTTTTACAATTTTAGGAGAAATCCCAAAAATCTGTGTTTTTTAACAGTTTGGGCACATTCGAGTTATTCCCCCACCCATATCTCCCAAACCAATTGTAATTTTGACAAACAACTCAATTTGTACTCAATTTATCATATTCTGGACAAAACCAATGTTTTATAATTTCTATATCTGATACCATATGCACGAACATCGAGACACAAGTTGGCAGTTTGAGTTTTTTTTATAATTTTGGCAAAATCATTTTCCCTTAGATGGAATTCCACACGTGCGAGATGGGTGAATTATGACCCACATGTCCTCATGAAAACATCATTCTGGACAAAACCCATGTGCCCAATTTTCCTCTAGAATCTTTCCAAAATTTTGAATTATTTCTAGTACCGGATTAGCATAGGCTGGTACCGGAATAGGTGGAGCCTTGGTACCGGAATATACTAGGTACCAGATCATGCTTCTTAAGAATCAAAGTGATTAGAATCATACATAATCAAACATTTAATCGAATTAACTCAATAAAACTAAACAAATCATGCTTTAATCATAAGTTACCTCTTATGCACGTGAACAAGGTCATCGACTATATTTATGGAGGAAACAATCAATTAGATACACATGGCATAGGTATAATAGGCTCAAATAGAGGGCAATATAGGGCATTAGAAGTGTGAAAATTGAGGCTCAACATTAGAATATTGTTCATTTTCCATAGAATATAGGGGGAGTTAATATTCTTCCGATGATAGGTTGTAGAAGCATGATTATAGGAGGAGAGATGATTGGAAACCATGCCTATAGCATTGCCTCAAAGTGATATCCCTTGTCCAAAGGGGGGGAGATTCATATAAAGGGGGAATAATTACATCCGAGGGGGTTTCATCTTAAAGGGAGCAAGGAAAAATCCATTTTTTTCATTGTTGTCAAAGGGGGAGAATGATCAGTAAAATCTAGTTAACATTGAAAATGGGGTTTTACTTTGCTTCCATCAATGCCAAAAGGGGAGAATGTTGACATGGTGTTATGGTGTTGTAATTTATGTCAAATAAGGCCAATATGATCAATTTTGGAAATGGTATTATGGTGTTGGCCTTGATTTCAAGAATATCAATATGCTATTGTCATTATATGTCTTTGAGATCCTAAAAGCTCGAGAAAAATAATGTAGTAAGTTGCGCAGAAGACATAGTGCGAGGAGAAAAGGAAGCCATTATAAACCTAAAACTCAAGAGAGGAAACATATTAGATTGCATGAGATCAGAGAATTCAATGTTAATACCTTTGGAAAGGTCAATGGAAATCTCAGGAAAAGGAGTACCTTAAGGAAGTATTATTGGGATTGAATTCCCAACAGATCAACTGGAGAACACCCTCTGGACTTTGAGGAAACTCTGTTACATTCGGGAGATATGAGAATCGTCGATCGCTAACAAAAGATAGAGATCAATGATCTTTTTTCATTTGGAATCCAAGTATAAATCCAAAAGGATTAGGAGGAATCTTGTTCGTTGATGAAGTTTTTGGGACAATCCAGGACTGTCAGATCGATATGGAGCTAGAGGCCGGGAGAAATTAAATCCCAACAGTCAGATCGGGATAAATAATCCTCAACCATAGATAAATACCAATAGGACTCTGAAACTTCACAACTTTAATGAACATTGGAGACAAGGCAGAGACACGAACTCGTGAAGCCTAGAAGTCACGAACTGACATCGACCATCAGATCAAAGGAAGAACTGGAAAATCTTGTCAACTATTTATCAAGTGTAGTTGAATGATAGGATAAGTGGGGCCAAAGGCCCAAAGTCCTGGGGTAAACAAATTTCATTAGATCAAGAAAAGGGAATACCTATGGTGGTAGATCTATTTAGAGTTTCGGCGATAAATGGATGTAGGAAGGAGCCGCAAAATCCCAGAATCTCGGAATCTCAGAATCACCAAAATATCACTAGTTGTCTAAATCAAGAATGAGGTTTGGATAAATAAGATTCTCCTAGACCGTTCGATCGTGCGAGGGAAGGAATAGTTAGTCTAACGTTGACCAATTCAGGATTACGAGGAGTACCAAACAACTAAAAATCCAAAATCCACGAAGTGCAAATGCCATAACCATGAAATCACGCCAGTCGTCCAGTATAATAGGAAGATCAAAATGAGTCATGTGACACAAAAGTAGGACCACGTCAGCAGGATCATGTCGACAAGGACACATGTCCCAATTAGGTGGTGACAAATGTCAAGGTCAATGTGGCACATAAGGGCCTTGAAAGTCATGAATCATGGTGACACGTGGCACACATAATTAGGGTCCACATCATCTTGAGTGACATAAACAATCCACGTCACTTCAGGATTACAACCTCCTAGGATTTTCAGCCTCTCCTACTAGCAAAAATTCTTGATGCGTCGAAGGATGAATTCATGAAATAATGCTAGTCATTGATCTAAGATCCTCCAGGTTCTCTGATGACTGTTAGATCAAGTGTAGTAGAAGGATAGAGTAAGCATGATATGTTAACTGACAATAAAAGTGGTCATGGTCCAGTTATGACTTATTCGATAGGTAAACCTATGGAGGAATTGAACTAATTCAGGTTTCTAGTAACTTGGAGTCCTGGAGTGTTAAAGCCTAGAAGTAAGATCTGACCATCCATCGAGAGGGAATATCCATGCTCTAGATCCAAAAATCACACAATGAGAAGGCCATTAACAAAACACCTTGTTGAGTTTGAGCATACCATCCACTCAACCACAGAGTAAGTCAAAACCATCCAATCTACTAGTGAATAGCATATATGCACTTCAACAGAATTTACTCCAAGGGAGTTGGAAGATTGCAAAGGTCGTAAATTCCAAAGACTGGAGTATTGAAGGACTTGGTTCCAACACTGGTCATGTGATAAGGTAAATAATCTAACAAGGAGTGCAAAAGGGTCCAGAACTAAATAAACCCTCAAAAAGTTGAATACAACCTCATGTAGGAGAATAAGGGGTAAAAGAGAACACACTAACAAAACACTGTTTGGAATTGATAAGCCTATGGTTTTGAACCTGTGGTCACATAAAGGAAATACAAAGTGCTTGGGACTTAACTCTTTTTCTTGTAGGAAATGAAATAAGAACACAATAACAATACAGAGAGATGGTAAAAGCTCAAATATGATCTATTGGAGAGCTAGGCACACATCAGAAGCATAAGAATGAATTAAGGAGGCATGGGACTGGGTTAAAAAGAAATCGATCCATACATGTGATCAATTTATGAAAACATCTCTTACCAAATTGAAAATCTTTCATGATAATTTATGAATAATAATAGAGGAATATATTAATTCTAAATTAAAAGACAAAACATTATTATTGTTAACATAAATGAAGAGGTGAAATAGTTCAAAGTTCAAACAAAGGGACGAAATGCTTCAAATCTCACACCAGTTGGAATACTATATAAGAAAGAAATAACGGCGAAGAAGAAGGTGTCTCTACAATTCATATTAGAAGATCGAAAGAAGAAGTAGAGTCCAAGAAGGATTGCTAAATATAATTATGCAGTGAGGGTGGAAGGGAGGAGAAAGGAAGGATTCATATCCTTTACCAAGTAAAGTGTGAAAAAAAGGTAGTTGGTGCTTCCTAGGGTTGGTTCCCTAAAACAAGGGAGTTGGTGCTTCCTAGGTTTGGTGCCCTGAGGAAGGGGATTTGTGTCTCCAAGAGTTGGTGCTCTAAAGAGGATTGGTGTCCTTCACAATCACAAATTATTCTCTATAAACTTTGTAATTCTTGTTAAGTATATTTATAGTTGGTTTTTAAATACAAGTCCATTGTTGATGTATTGTGATGATTAAAATAACAAATTACTAATTGTTTAAAAAGCTAATATTGATTCACCCCCCCTCTCAGTATTTCCAATACAGGTCACAATCAATAACCTATGTTCCCGACTACCTTATTTTATTTCCTTTTTAATTTCCAATTTTTAATACCAACAAAATTATTTTTGTAATTTTATAATTTCACTTACTTAATATTTCACTGGTTAAGGGTATTGTGATTTGACATTATTACCCTAGTGTAAGAGACTTTATTTTCTCTATTTTTTACAATTAAAAATTAATTAAAAAAACAAATAGTACAAATTATGTTAGTGGTGTACACATATTTTTTTACAGTTCTAATGACACTTCAAAACTACGTTAGTGGAAAGCACAAACTTCATCCAAGAAAACCACTGGTATGGAAACAAGTGTTGATTAAGGTTAGTTGCAATTGATGTCAACCCTTGAAGAAATCCCAGTAGCACAAAGGTTTGGGTAATGGACCCAAGTTTGTTTGATGTAAATATGACTCATTATTGTCTTGTCATGTTTGATAATAAATAGAAATGGATGGATTCCAAAGTGGTCCCCTTATGGTGAAAGCCCTCACCGGAAGACGCTTTGCGGATTGAGTTATCTTAGAAGTATGGTTAGAGAACCCATGCTTATTTGTGGAATAATGAGATGAAGGCCAATGAATTTTTCAGTGAAACAATCCTATATTGATAGTTATTGTCATGCCATTTTCAGTGGTATGTTGAACATCACATAACTCCTCACAGTTAGAGAGTTATGGCTATGAGAAGTTGGAGAACCCAGGTTTGGGTAATGGACCCAAGTTTGTTTGATGGATAATAGTATGATTTTTTATATATTTCTAGGTAATAATATTCTATATGGATAGTACATGCCATTCCATTTCTGGTGGTACGTGAAGCGTCACATAACTCCTCACGGTTTGAGATTTATGGCCTTACGAAGTTGGAGGACCCTCATATGTCATATAAAAAACCCAAAAGGTCAAAGTAGTCAAAGTGGTTTAATACATTTTAGAAGCTAAATAATAAATTGAATTTATGAGTGTACTATAATTCAAAGTGAATACAAATGAATTATTTAAATAATAAATTTAATGGAGAAATTAGAAGTGGGTTAACCCTAAAATAAGGAAAGTGGGCAAAGTGACTTAAAAGATGTTTTTAGGAAGCTAGTTGGAGAGTATAAATAAGAGGAAAGGCTCTCTCATTTCAAATCACACTTGAGAATATTAAATATATATAGGTGTATGAGGTAACCAAAGTATATCTAAGATGAATTTCTGAGATAAGGTGAAGAAAAGAAGGCCGAAATTCAAGGAAGGATAAATTCTTTTGATGATGCTTTCTAAGGTATGTTATTTACAAGTCATCTCACCATTTTCGCAATAACTTTTTTTCTAAAATTATTCATACCGTTAAATTAATATGAAATTTATGAAACATATCCAAGTATCTATGGTAGAAAATTCAACTTGTGGGTCATTGTATTTTTGGATTTACACTCCGTGGAAAATAGAGTTTGTGGCTAGTCCTGAAACTAGCCTAAAACAAGTGTTTTGGGTAAAAATGACATAACTTCTTCATAACAGATCCAAATTCAGTAAGACAAAATGTGTTTGTTAGAGTACAATATTTATTATGTTGTGTAACCATTTAAGTTCAATTCAACAAATATTCCATGCAGGGAACGCTCAACAAGGTCGCTCTCTAGAATAAGCCAAAATTCAGCAAGGTATGCCATTTTTGCTATAACTCCTTTTATGAGAGGTTCCAAATAGTGACACCTGAAGGAATTGCATAAAACACACTCAAGAACATTGTATATCAGTTTCAGATATTTATTCATTATAGGTACAAATTTATGATTATTTCAAGTTAGGGTTGTTGACTAATCCAAAACTAGTCATGTGAGACTAAAGAAAATTTTGATGAAAATGCTAGTCTCTTGTTGTTAAAGTTAAGGAAGGTTTGTAGGTATGTGATCATATACACCAGGTCTATTACAGAGTTACAAATCATATTTGGATGATGAAATTGGTGAGGTCGTTTGGTTAAGGTACATGTTGTGTACATGGTTGAGACAAGTAGTTGATGAGTTGGCACATACATGGGGTGTATAGTTAATGATGTTGGTACATATTGATGAGTCATAGTTGATGAGTAGTTGAAACATGATTGGTACATACTTGGTACATGTTTGTTTTCACTTGTTTATGGTATAGGTTGATTACAGGTTGTTTGATACAGGTTGGTGAATGGTTGATGCACTTGTTTATGGTACAGGTTAATTACAGGTTGAGGTACAGGTTGATGAATGGTTGACTCATGGTTCATGTTTATTGGTACATGTTTACAGTGATATATCTCACAGTGATAGTGTGACAGTGGTTCCATCATTCTACTTCTACTTCAGGGCGATTGGATGGGGAAAGGACAAGTGATTGTAGTCAGAGAACATAGAGGGTTGTAGCCTCCTTCTGGTTGTAGCCAGAGAATTGGGGATTTGGATCTTCTCTTAGGTTGTAGCATGATAAACTAAGGGGTTGGAGCCTCCTTCCAGTTGCAGTTGGAAAACAAAGGAAGTTGGTGCTTCCAATGAATCTAATTCTTCAAGACATATAAGAAAAAATATTATGTGGTTTTATCCTGCTTTGGGTTTCCACGTAAAACACTAGTGTACTGTGTATGTGTATGATTGTTCATTTATTCATTTCTCATTATTGAATGATAATTCTACATTGATATAACAATTGGATTATTTGGTTAAAAAAGGATTATAATTTCTCTATTACTAATTCACCCGCCTCTCGGTAATCCAACAATTAATATCAGAGCAGGTTCCTTCAAAAATCCGTTTAACCATTGAAAGGTAGATCATGGAGAGCAACAACTTGTATAAAAATGGAATACCACAGTTTGATGGATAGAAGTATGTTTTTTGGAGAATAAGGATGAAGACATATATACAGGCACATGGATTTGAAATTTGGCAATCAATTGTAGATGGCTACACAACACCAGCAGTTCCACAAAAAAATGACAAAGCAGTTAAACTCAATCAGAATAATTCCAAATCCACAAATGCACTTCTAAATGGTCTTAGTGAAACGATATTCACCAAATTTGCACATTGTAAATCCGCTAAAGAGATTTGGGACAAGCTTCGAAATATTTATGAACAAGATTCAAAAGTCAAAGCGACAAAGCTTCAAACTTACATAGGTCAGATCGAACAACTAAAGATGAAGGAAGATGAGAATAATGCATCCTACTTTTTACGAGTCGATGAAACAGTGAATCCAATCATAGGATTGGGAGAATAAATTGAAGAATTTGTATTTGTTCAAAATGTACTAAGATCTCTTCCTATGAGATTTGACCCTAAGATATCAGCACTAGAAGAAAGACCAGATACAAAATCAATAAGCATGGACGAACTACATGGAATCTTCACAACATATGAAATGAGAACTGAACAAGAAAATCCATATGTAAAATAAGTATCTTTTAAATCATCCAAAAAATCAAAGCAAAAGGAAAAGAAACAAGAAGAACATAGCATCAATAGTGACATCTTGGAATATGACGAAGAAGTGGCCAACTTCGTCAAAATACTGAACAAGGGAACTGACGGTAGGTATAGAGGTAAGCTTCCTTTAATTTGTTTTAATTGTGATGGTATTGGTTATTTTTCTAACAAATGTCCTCATAAGAAAAAGAGAAATGATAAAGGTTACTCAAAAGGAAAACAACAATATAAAGGCAAAAGAACTACAAAAAAAGTTTTCAAGAAAATCTTATGCACCAAACAAGACATCTCATCATTAGATGAAGATGAAGTCAGTGATAGTAAGACAAAAAGAGTTCTATTCATGGAAGTAGAAGACTCTGATAAAGAAGAATCTGAAGAAGAATATGAAGAAGCCGAAGAAGAATATGAATACATGGAAGAAAACATTGAAGAGGCAGAAGTTGACTACCGAGAAGAATTAATGTGTGCCATAGAAGTTATTAGAAGAGAAAAGAAGAAAAATAAGAAACTACAAGCGGAACTAGACAAGAAATAAGACACTCAAGAACTAGAACAAATGATCACAAATTTGAAGGTTCAAATAGAATAAGATAAAATAATTGAAGAAGCACTCAAAGAACATATAGAAGAAAATGACAAGATCATTGGAAAATTTGAAGCAGAGATTGTCACATTAAGAAAGGATATTCAAAAGAAAAATATTTAGAATAGCTCAAAAGTTTTGGATGACATTATCAACAGTCAAAAATCTCATATTGGCAAGTCCTGACTTGGATACAATCAGATAGAAAAGGGATCAAGCTACAAAACAACAGAGAAAGAAACATATCCAAAAAGCTATGCAGAAACAATCAAAGGGGATAGGAAGATATACAAGGAAGATTATAGGGACACTGCTCCACCGAGAAGATTCAGATTTCAGAATCAACAATAGACATATAGGACTCAAGAAGAAGAAGGATTGATAAGAGAACCTCATTTCAGAAGATCTTCAACTCCCAGGTATCAAACTATATGTTTTGGTTTATGTTATGCATGTAATAATTTTGGACATAAAGATGTGAATTGCAGAGCTAACAATAGGAACATAAACAACTTTGAAAGTCATACACAAAAGGGTTATCCAAGAAGGCCTAGTGAAACATAGAGAATAAGTTACAACATGATTGAATCTTTAAGCACTGAAGTGGAATGTTACAAATGTAAAAACTTTGGGCACATGGCCAAATATTGCAGAATGATAGTCCCTCCTAGAGAACTGCAACAAAATAACAATAGTCATAGACAAGAACCTCAGAAAAGGACATGGATAAGAAAGCCGAATCAATATAGCAATGAAGAATGCACACTTGTTCTACAAGCTAAGCAGAAGAAACATGGTTGGTATGTTGATAGTGGTTGTTCAAAACACATGACATATGATAGAGATGAGTTTCTTACACTAATAAAGGAAAGAGATGGATCAGTGTCCTTCGGAAATGATGATTTAGTTCAAATCATTGGAAAAGGCACAATCAGAATTGGGAACAAGAATACAAAGGAAGAAAATTTTCTACTAGTAGAAGATATGAAACATAATCTTCTAAGTGTGAGTCAAATCTGTGACCAAGGTCATAAAGTTACTTTCGATTCACAAAAGTGTGAGATAAGAAAAGAAAGTTCAGAAAAATTGATTGCTACAGCTGCAAGAACTTCAAACAACATATATGTGTTAAGTGAAATTGGAAATGAAAAGTGTTGTCTAGGAAAGGAAGATGAAAGTTGGCTATGAAATAGAATAATGGATTACATACATTTTGATAACCTTGTCAAAGTTAGCAAAAGAGAAGCAGTCAGAGAAATTCCCTAGATCACGAAACCAACCAACACTTGATGCAAGCATTGTCAAAAAGGAAAACAAACAAAGACTAGGTTCAAATCAAAGGAATATTCAACGACAAGACCACTGGAAATTGCACACATTGATCTAGTTGGACCAACTACAACAAAGGGTTAAAAGGTGAGAAATACTTTATGTTATTAGTTGATGATTATACAAGAATGACTGCAGTTTGTTTTCTCAAGAATAAGTTAGAAGCTTTTGAAAACTTTAAGATCTACAAGGAAATGGTTGAAAATGAAATGGATTCAAAAATCAAATGCTTGAGATATGATAATGGAGGAGAGTTCACTTCAAAAGAATTTATGGACTATTGTAGCATTCATGGAATAAAAAGGCAATTCTTCATTTCTAGGACACCTCAACATAATGGAGTTGTTAAAAGAAAGAACAAGACAGTACAAGAAATGGCTCGAACAATGCTAATGGATTCCAAATTGATAGATATATTTTGGACACAAACAGTGCATACAACATATCACATTCAAAACAGAGTATTGCTCACAAACAACACTGACAAAACTCCCTATGAGCTATGGAAAGGAAGACCAACAAATGTGAAGCACTTCCGAGTTTTTGGAAGAAAATGCTACATCAAAAGAGAAGATGAAAGAATGAGAAAAGTTGACTCTCGTGTGGACAAAATATTACTTGTTGGTTACTCAAGTACAGGGAAATCATACAAGTGTTACAATATGAGATTGCACAAAGTTGTGGAAATCATCAACGTAACAATTAATGAAACATGCAGACCAGAATCAAAGGAAGAAGAAAATGAATCAATGGAAGAGCCTTTTGAAAAGGAAGCAGAAGATGAAAAAGAAGTAGAAGAGAAAGATGAAGAGAATATCATAGAAGAAAATGAGCAATTTGAACAAGTGTCTCCAAACACACCTAACAGACGAGTAAAGAATAATCATCATTCAGATCATATTATTGGAAACAAAGATGTAGAAGTTGAGACTAGAAGAAGAATCTGTTCACCAGAAAAAACACACCTAGCACTCTTATCTACAATTGAACCAAACTATTTTGAAGAAGCTAGGAAGGATTAATTTTGGAATAAGGCCATGGATGAAGAATTGGATCAAATAGAGAAAAATGACACTTGGGAATTGGTTCCAAGACCAAAGAGTATGAATGTGATCGACACAAAATGGGTTTTCAGGAATAAATTGAATGAATATGGA
Source organism: Picea engelmannii (assembly GCA_009831015.1). Taxonomy (NCBI): domain Eukaryota; kingdom Viridiplantae; phylum Streptophyta; class Pinopsida; order Pinales; family Pinaceae; genus Picea; species Picea engelmannii. The sequence continues at coordinate 84,703 of ML809032.1, forward strand.
TAGGATACAAGGAATAAAGTTATATTGGTATGTAAAGGATATGCACAGATTGAAGGAATCGACTTTGAAGAGACATTTGCCCCAGTTGCAAAAATGGAAGAAATTTGTTTGCTTTTAGCTTATGCATGCTCCAAAAATATTAAAGTGTATCAGATGGACATAAAATAAGCTTTTATGAATGGGGAACTTGAAGAAGAAGTCTACAATGAACAACCAGAAGGATTTAAGTTGTCAAAGAATGCAGATTATGTGTGAAAATTAAAGAAGGCCTTATATGGTCTAAAACAGGCTCCTAGAGCATGGTACTATAGACTGGATAAATATCTACAATAGGCATGGTTCAGAAAAGGAAGTGCATACATCAACCTCTACATCAAGGTAAGTCAAAGTAATATTTTATTAATTGAAGTTTGTGTTGATGATATTATTTTTGGTAGTGATGATGACAGGTTAAGACATAAATTTTCAAAGGATATTCAGAATGAATTTGAAATGTCATTACTTGGAGAACTATCCTTCTTTATGGGACTTTAGATGCATCAAAGAAACCAAGGAATTTTTATTTCTCAAACCAACTATATCAGAGAAATGTTAAAGAGGTTCAAAATGGAAGATTGCAAACCAGTTATCACTCTCATGCAAACCAGTTGAAAGTTAAGCAAAGATAATGGTTCAAAGTCTATAGATCAGAGGCAATACAGGACAATGATTGGTAACCTACTATATGTGACATCATCCAGACCAGATGTAATGCAGGGAGTTGGATAGGTGGGATGATTTCAAGCAACACCAAAGGAATCACATGTATTAGCAGTGAAGATAATTTTCAGATATCTCAAAGGAACAAAAGAGTTTGGATTATGGTATCCAAAAGGAAAGGATGTATCTCTTATTTACTACACAGATGTAGATTGGGCAAGTTGTATTGATGACCGATGAAGCACCACTGGAGCAACTTTCTACTTGGGTGAGTGTTTAGTATCATGGATAAACAATAAACAATCATCAATATCTCTATCTATAGCCGAGGCAGAGTATATTGCAACAACAACATATTGTACACAAGCTCTTTGGATGAAACAAAATTTGAAAGATATGCAGGTTGAGTATGATGAGCCCATTCCAATCTATTTTGATAATACAAGTGCCATCAGTATCTCAAAGAACCCGGTGATTCACTCCAAGACAAAGCACATTCCAATCAAGTATCACTTTCTACGGGAATAAGTTGTAGAAAAGAACATCAGAGTTGAGTATGTGGGCACAAAAGAACAAGTGGCAGACATTTTTAGAAAAACACTTATGCGGGAAGCCTTTGAGTAACTGCGCTAGAGACTCGGAGTTATTTCTACTCCAAAATTAATTCTTTTGAATGCTTATCTTATATGTCTTTGTAAGGTAGCTAGAGAGGTAGTGGGGGGGACCAAAGGGTCCATAGTCATAATAGTGGACATCATTCAATGTAAGATGGACTAGATCCACTATATTATTAAATAATACCCAATATGGTAGTTGGATATAATAAATGGTTAATTAGATATAATAAATGTAAGAGGACTTTTTAGAAGGTTCTACTTCTAGAAGATTCCTCCTCTAGAATGGACTTAGGTGATGGTAGCACTATATAATGGGGTTCAAGCAATGTAATGGGACATGAAGAGAATTATTTTATTGTGAGATGTATCTCAATAGTAGGATTCCCCCTCGAAGAGGCAAGTGAACAAGAGAGGATCCCTTCCATAATAGGATCCATTGTATGGTGTTGTTCTACCTCAAGGGTTTGGTAATAATAAAGTGTGGTTTCTTCTATATTTCTTTGTGGATCTATTGTGTATTCAGTATTTGTGGTGATTATATTTTTAGATCTATTAGGTTCTTAACAAGTGGTATCAGAGTACTTTCCTTGGAAGACATTGTGGGCAAATATTTTTTATTTTTGCAGATTTGTTTTTGGAGAAGAAAAAAAGAGGGCAATGACATTCCAGAAATTTTCGATATATTTATGTGAAAACTTTGTAGAAACAGGTTGTAGATCTGAGTTACTCTCAGAAAAACACCCAATTTGAAAAAACAAATCGTCTGAAATGGAGTCCGAGAAGTTAAGATATTGAACTTTTAAAATCTGTAATTTTTTAGGGTTTTTTCTGCAGATGACGGTGCGATTTGTTTTTATTTTTGTAGCATTTTGACACCTAATTTGCCCAAACAAATTACTGATATAAGTTCCTCTCACAACTTCACCCAATTTCAAAAAATAAAGCAGCTAAAACAGAGTCCGGGAAGTGAAGTTATGAGCATTTTAAATTCAGCATTGTTTCAGGGTTTTCCAAGAAAATGCCGCGATTTTCTGCAGTAATTTATTGTTCTATTTTTTTTTGTTTCTTTGTGATGGTGGTGAGACTGTAGAGTTCATAAATTTTCATAGGGTGCTCAGATGGCTATTTCTTCTCAAATCCTCAAATAAATTCTACAGATTACTGAAACATTCAAAGCCCAATTGAATGACAAATTGGATGACTTTGTAGATGGCCTCAATGATAGTTTTCACAGTATTCAAGATTCATTGGATAACATGAAGAAGAGATTTCTTATGGCGGACCTAAGGGATGAATATAATCAAGAAATATATGTTTGGTATGATTTTGAGGCTGATTGTGATGATTGGTATATGGATAGTTTTCATTTCATGGATGACAACCACTTCCATATTTTATTTGATGACTCTACTCCACCTTTTGTAGAGAACATCAATGTCCCACATAAAGAGCTGGTTATGAGTACCAGTGTCCATCCTTCATATTCTAAAATGGTATTGTTCCTTCCAGATTCAACTTTGACTCTTTCCCACTGTGGTTGGATATTCTTATTTGGATCAACATGATAGGTGTGAGTATTGGGAGCATCATTTTCAGTTGGTTGTTGGGTGTCGATATCTTCAGTGTGGAGTTCACATGAGCACTTGGACATGGGACCCTGATTTACAATGGCGGTTGGACTACTTCATCATGGTGGATTCCATTTCTCAATGGGACCCTAGTTCTCTGGTCTACTTTACCACTATGGTCCACACTTATCCATGGGACCCTGGTATATGGTTGTACGTCAAGTGTTGAGGACAACACTTTCATAAGGGGGGTGGAATGCAAGGTAGCTAGAGATGTAGTGGGGGGGCCTAGAGGGCCGATAGTCATAATAGTGGAGGTCATTCAATGTAAGGTGGACTAGATCCACGATATTATTAAATAAGACCCACTATGGTAGTTGGATATAATAAATGGGTAATTAGATATAATAAATGTAAGAGGACTTCTTAGAAGGTTCTACTTCTAGAAGATTCATCCTCTAGAATGTTCTTAGGTGATGGTAGAAATATATAATGGGGTTTAAGCAATGTAATGGGACATGAAGAGAATTATTGTATTGTGAGATGTAACTCAATAGGAGGATTCCCCCTCGAAGAGGCAAGTGAACAGGAGAGGATCCCTTCCATAATAGGATCCATTGTATGGTGTTGCCCTACCTCAAGGGTTTGGAAATAATAAAGTGTTGTTTCTTCTATCTTTCTTTGTGGATCTATTGTATATTCAATATTTTTGGTGATTATATTTGTAGATCTATTAGGTTCTTAATAGTCTTATGTAACACCCTATTTCCCCCAGCTTGTAAATATAACTGGACTGGCTAGGAACTATGGCAAAATCATAAATGTGAATATGTGATGTAAATGGACCTTGAGTAAAAGGTTAATAAATGTGAATGACATTTTGAACTTATTGCAGGACTGCTGAGAGGGGATGTGCAGAAAAAGAGACCATGATGGCGGTGGAGGGCACCTGAAAAGGTGGCGTTAACTTCCACCGAGAATTAAATACCGTATTTGGACTCCACTAGCCCAGAGAACCAAAAGAAGCTTGCTGGCCTTGAAATTCAATGCCTCGCAGGCTGGTAGGTGGATGGCTTGATGAGGGATGGGATGGTGAACCGTCCATCCGTAGAGCCGTCAGGACTGATCAGCGTGAGGGTAATCGCGCCACATGCAACCTCGCGAGAGGATAAGGCGTAAGGCAGAGGCGATTGAAAGGGTAGACGCGAGGGGAACTCTGGCATTACGCAGAGTGAGTGATAGCAGAGAGGAAGGATTGCAACCTTCACTCTTGGTCACTGGAAAACAGAGAGATGCAGTCTCAGAGCATCGTGGTCTCAGCTCGGGGGTGGCTAGTGGTAAATCCGCTAGGAGTCGCTACACCTACGGTTGGGTGGAAACGAGCACCCCTCTCAGCAGTTGTATCCACTTCTGAAGTTATTTCTGATAAGTGTTCTGTTCATATTGCATCTTGAAATTCATATGCTGACATATATGCTCATAAATTGTGAAATGGTGAACAAATTACAGTATAATAATGTCTGAGTAGTGTTTCGATAAGTAATGTTAGATATATGGTTGTAGCAGAAAGACCCCGCATGACTTATGTTGATACATGAATTTAATTAGGCATGAATCGAACTAAGTTAGGCTTCCAACCCGTCCTCGGGAAGCTGTTTACCCGTATCTACTTCTGGAAATGCCTCGGTATAGATCTCTTCATAGAGATTTCCTCCTTAGAAAGGTTCACCAAGAACCCAGAAAAAGGACTTGAACGCACAAGTCTTATTAACCCTGTACGAGGAGGAATGACCCTCTTAAGGTTCTGAGGTAGTAGTGTAGGGATATGTAACAAATCGACGACTGAGATTTCATCGGGTGACCCATAACCATTCACGACTTTTAGATTGATGGAAGTAACGAGGGAATTACATATCTTTCCCTTTTTCCCTCTATCTTCGTGAACAACGAGGAAATCAAGATCGTAGACCCCGAGACCCAGGAGAACATTTGGACCGTGAATCTTTCCACATCCATGAAGTAGTGGAGGAATGCATAAGGTGGGACAATCTGAGCCACTGTATCTCATCTAAAATCTCGTCGACCGTTGGATCGGGTTAAGATGCTCGGAGTTTAGTCTCTGGAGTGTGCGCAAAAAGAACGGATCTAGACCATTAGATCTCGGTCCGTTTCCCCATCAGTCGTCGGATCGGACAGGTAAGTTCCTTTTGGGTTGGCATTTGACGAAGCCTGAGAGTTCATCTGGACCGTCCATCCCTTTAGGACAGGCGTCAGAGATACGGAGAGTGTCGAGATATTGGCCATCGGCATATTGGAGATCTTGAGGTCGAGGGAATCGGGACGCTATAAGTCGCGAACCCCGAGAGTCCATCTGCACCATCCATCTGTTTGGGATGCGTGTCAGAAATCCACAGAGAGTCGGGATGTTTGGCATCAGGAAATCGAAGTTCCTAAGGTCGAAGGAGTTGGGACATCACAAGTCTCGAAATCCCGACAAGATCAAAGCCACCCATTTGTGGGATGCGTGGTAGAGATCTAGGCCATCGGGGAAAGTCCCGACGTGGAGGCCACCATCAGAGTTTGGCTCATTGGGATATCGAAGATCCTGGTGACAAGCTATCGGTGCACATTGGAATCGCGAAACGCGAAACCCCGATGAGTGGGGGCCAGTTGTCCGCACATCAGGGAAGGACGATAGTGCCACTGTGAGGGGCCAACTGTCAACAAACCAGAGATTCAGGATTCGAGGAATCAGGAGTTCCGTGGACCTATGCACTTTGGCATTGAAAACCCCAAAACCCCGATGAGGGACAAGGCTGTGGTCATGTGAAATAGAGGTCACGTGGATTAAGAACTTATCCCGGGAGGCTAAGGTAGCAGAGGAGCGTATCGAGATTCAGGGATCAGTGAACCAAATTGTTGGGACATCACGAGTGTCAAAAACCCGATGGACGGAAGAGATTCTTTCAGAGGATCTTTGAGTCTATAATGACCGTTAGATGTGGAGGTGAGACATTAACTTAAGCCAGGACGTGAATATGCATTAGGATAAGAAGCTAGTAGATCTGGACGACCAGAGTCCACCCGTCCAGATCTACGACTGAGGTTCCATTCCGGAGCTCCCTTACTGTTCTGCCTTTAGCGGTAGGGGGGTGTTCCGGAATTGGACGCGCAACTCTTGAACGGTCGAGATTAACTCATCGTAATCCACAATGCTTAAGTGGATTCCGAACCCCCCTTGCCATTCTATCTTTAAGAGGGAGGGGGGTCTGAAATAGTGTGGTGTGTAAAGTGGGGTCCCTCCCTGTCATGACGACCACTGTGTCACGTTTCACTCTTGCCACCTGTATGCCACCTAACCGCGCAACGATGCGTTCTCATTGGTTGCTCTCTACCCTGTTGAGGTTTGCTTTGATTGGCCATTCACTGACCCTGTAGGGATTCATCCCCATTGGTCGCTCGCTAGCCATGCCAGGGTTCGACAGTTGTAGAGTCGAATGTTTGGATGTTACTGTAGTGCCGAAGCGCGAAATGCAAAAGACGCTGCATTCAAATTGAAACGTGAACCTAACCACGATCACATGGGAATGGAGAAGGAGAGAAAAATAGCTAGCTTATGCTTGGCCTCCATGTTTATTTAGGGGTCCGAGTCCGAAAGAGGACCGAAAAAATTTGATTTAGGTAGAGAGTATGTTACAAAGTGGTATCAGAGCATGGTTACAACACTCGGCCTGATTGGGCTCATGCATGAGTCGCGCATAAACTCAATTCAAAGAACTCCTATGAGGAGTAACCCCCTGACTTAACTCTCTTGTCCAGGATTAAAAACTCGGAAAATGAGAACCCGACTGTGTATGCATGTGAAAGAGTTATGAATTTATACGCAAATTATAAAAATGTATTTAACTCTTGACTAATAACCAATGTTTGTCCTTTCACTCAAGCGGACGATCAACCGCGGGAATCTACAGACGCAGAGTATGGTGACTCACCAAGAGGTGGGAGAAATCTCCCACAACATAGATGAAGAATCTGACGAAATAAGAGCAATAGGAACCCCTCCAGACCTAGCTGAGACTGTGAGGAATCTCATGGTCAAATTGCAAATCTGCAAGGCCGATAATGAAAGGATGATGAAAGAACAAGAAAAGCAAACCGAAATTAATGCATTTCTACTACAGAGCTTATCCGACCTACAGCGAAAAATGCAGCATGAACCTGAGATGCAGAATCATGGTCATGTCAGTGGTCACACTGAGAGAAGCACATCCAGAAAGGTCCACCCCAGAGGTAAGGGACCAGTGTCAGACGATTCCACTGAGAAGGAAGCCAGTGATACAGAAGGCTCTTCCCGCAGTAGGACCAGTTCCTATTATCAAAAGAAACAGAAGGAGAAAAAGACTTCCAAGAGTCATAAGTTTGAAGAATTCAGGAAGGCCAAACCTCCCTCCTTCGACGGTGAGATAAAGAAGGGAGAGGAAGCCAAGGCCTCGCTACTTGGGTTGAAGAAATATTTCAGAGTCCATGATTTTTCAGAGAACTTGAAGGCCCGAGTGGCCACTTTCAATCTGAACGGAAAGGCTTCCATCTGGTGGGAAGACCTTAAGAATATGAAAGGGGTCCGCAAGGAGGACCTGTCTTGGAAATAGTTTGAGAAGTACTTTCGGAAGAAGTATTTGTCGGAAAGGTATTTCGACGAGAAGGCTAAAGAGTTCTGTGAACTTAAACTGGGATAACATACTATGGAGGAGTATGTCAACAAATGCCTCGACTTACTGAGATATGTACCCTACATCAAAGCAGAGAAGGAAAAGGTACAACACTTCATCAGTGGGTTACCCAAGGAATACCAGAACCGAATTGAATTTGACGAGCCAAAGACCTTAGAAGACACTATACGAAAGGCAACATATTTTCATGAACAATATGGACATTGGGCAGAGTCTCGTGGAGACTGGAGATCGAAGAGTGTTTCGAGATTTCAGAAAAAGGGGAGCAAATCCTCGAGATTTAAAAACTACAAAAAGAACCCTAGAATGGATTTCCCAACCCAGAGTGTACTCCAACAAAACTTTCCCTCGGGGGACGGAAATAAAACTTCTGGACCTATACCAATAAAGATGGATAACCCAAAGAGGAAACCTTTGGAATGCTGGGATTGCGGAGGAGAGCATCTCCGGAGAGACTGTCCACACTGACAACAGAACAGTCAAAAATTTTATAACCTTCAGGAAGTGACCACAGTCAATGATGTGGCAAGGAGTGTGCCATAGATTTATGCAGCCTTGGATAATAACCAAGCTGACCACGAAGCTTTAGTGGTGGAAATAGAAGGTATGATTTTCAACCATCTGGTGTCTATTTTGATTGACCATGGTTCAAATTTGAGTTATATAGCCCCTAGAGCTGTTGATAAGTGTAAACTACAGCCATAGAAGAAAACTAAACCATGGTTGGTACAGTTAGCCACTGGCACCAAAAGAAAGGTAGTAGAGGTCACACCAGCCTGCCAATTAATGTTGGGTGAATTCCCCACCTAAGCAACCCTTAATGTATTACCCCTGGGATCTTACGACCTGTTGATTGGTATGGACTGGCTAGCCACCCATAAAGCCAAATTGGATTGTTACTATAAAACCTTAGAATGTGTGGGCGAAGAAGGAAAAAGGATAACCCTTCAAGGGATCCGAAAACCAGTCTCGGTGAGACAAATATCAGTCCTGCGAATGAGGAAGTATTGCCGAAAGGGATTGTCCCCTATATGAAATATAGGTGTTGAAAACAACCGAAGGTGCAAAACCAAGCCCTGATGATCACCCTATCCTGAGAGAATACTGAGATGTGTTTCCAGAGGAGGTACCGGGTCTACCTCTGAGAAGAGACATTGACTTCTCGATAAAACTCGCACCAGGAGCGATGTCGGTGTCTAGGACACCCTACCGAATGAGCACACCTGAGTTAGTTGAACTCAAATTGCAATTGAAAGAAATGATGGACAAGGGTTATATTCGACCCAGCGTATCCCCATGGGGAACACCAGTCCTGTTTGTGAAAAACAAGGATGGCACCCTTAGATTGTGCATAGATTACAGACAACTCAATAGAGTAACCATAAAGAACAAGTACCTGTTTCCCAGGATCGATGATATATTTGATCAGTTGAGAGGTGCATCTATTTTCTCAAAAATTGACTTAAGGTCGGGTTACCATCAAGTCTGAATTAAGGGTGAAGACATCCATAAAATTGCTTTCCGGACACAATATGGTCATTATGAGTTTGTGGTAGTGCCATTTGGGTTAACCAATGCCCCCGCCACTTTCATGTGCTTAATGAATAATGTACTCAGTAAATTTTTAGATAAATTTGTATTGGTCTTCATTGATGACATATTAATCTACTCTAAGAATAGAGAAGAACATGAATAACATCTTAGACTTGTGCTGCAAGTGCTAAGAGAGCATCAACTCTATGCTAAATTCAGTAAATGTGACTTCTTTAAGAAGCAAATACACTACTTGGGACATGTTCTGTCCGAGGAAGGGGTAGCAGTAGATCCTGACAAGATCAGGTCTATCATGGAATGGCCTAACCCTAAGGATGTCTCAGACATCAGATCCTTTATGGGATTGGCGGGATACTATAGAAGATTTATAAAAGATTTCTCCAAGATTGGTTGTCCAATCACTGCCCTCCAGAAGAAGGGAACAAAATTTCTATGGATACAACAATGTGAAGAAAGATTTCAAATCTTGAAACACCTACTAACCCATGCACCTGTATTGAAAATCGCCGACCCAGAAGCTGACTTCCTTGTGTGCACGAATGCCTGTAAGGAAGGGCTCGGAGGAGTCCTTATGTAGGAAGGAAAGGTGATCTTCTATGAATCCCGAAAATTGAATGAAAACGAGGTCAATTATGTAACTCATGATCTAGAACTGGCTGCCTTAGTGTAGGCCTTAAAAATGTGGAGGCATTACCTCTTGGGAAGAAAGTTTGTGCTTATGACAGATAATTGTGGATTACGGTATTTGTTTGATCAACCCAAGCTTAATGCTATACAAGCCAGATGGATGGCCCTCCTTAGCGAGTTTGATTTTGAAATAAAACACATTAAAGGGAAAGAAAATAGGGTGACTGATTCCCTTAGCAGAAGCATGAGAACGATTCACCTAGAAATAGTGAGTACCTGCGAGACAGATGTCAAGAACAGAGTCAGAAATGCACAAGTGTCAGATCCCTTCGTTCAAACTGTGACCCTGTACCTACAGCAAGAACCTGCTGGAGAAAAATATGAAGGCTACCAGATGACTGAACAAGGTCTGATCACTTACAGAGATAGACTGTACATTCCAAATTGTGACGACTTGAAGAGTTTCATTATGGATGAACTACATAAAAGACCCTACACTGGTCACCCAGGACACCAGAAACTGATTACTACCACCCGGAAACAATTTTATTGGTCGGGATTGAAGAAGGACGTAGCCAAATATTTGGCCCAATGCATAGAATGCCAACAGGTTAAAGCGGAACATCAACACCCAGCCGGACTACTACACCCTTTACCCATCCTAGAATGGAAATGGGAGACCATCTCCATGGATTTTATCACTGGATTGCCAACTTCAACCAAACAGAATGATGCCATTATGGTGGTGGTGGATAAACTGAACAAGTCTGCTCATTTCATCCCCATCAAATCAACCTGCAAGGTGATATATATCGCCCAGATATTCATGAAAGAGGTATTCTGACTGCACGGTATGCTGAAGGAGATAATATCTGACAGAGATACAAAATTTACTTTAAATTTTTGGAGGTCACTGATGATGGGTTTAGAGACCAAATTGTTGTTTAGTATGGCCTATCACCCTCAAACCAACAGACAGACAGAAAGAGTAAATCAGATATTAGAATATATGTTAAGGATGCATGTAATGCATCAACCCAAGAAATGGGAAGACTACCTACCATTGGTAGAATTTGCCTACAACAATGGCTATCAAGCGTCTTTAAAGATGAGTCCCTTCGAGGTCCTCTATGGTAGACAGTGTAATATTCTAGTCAGCTGGAATAATCTTGTAAACAGGATTTCCTTTGGACCTGACATGTTTAAGGAAATGGAACAACAAGTGACTAAGATAAAACAAAATCTGAAGGTCGCTCAGAACTGACAGAAAAGTTACGCTGATCAAAAGAGAACTCCAAGAGAGTTCAAAATGGGAGACCATGTATATCTCAGAATTAAGCCCAGAAGGAGTTCCCTGAAAATGGGAGCTTGTGCCAAGTTGGCACCCCGGTATTGTGGACCCTTTGAGGTTCTAGAGAGAGTGGGACCTATAGCCTATCGGCTAGCACTTCCCCCCCACATTAAACGCACATAATTTTTTCCATGTTTCATTATTAAAGAAATATGTACATGATGCTAATCATATAGTTGACTGGTATGTGATCTAGGTGGAACTGGAGGGAGAATTTCTACCAAAACCCCAATGCATATTGGACAGAAAGGAAACCCCACTCCAGAACAAAACCATTGCACAGGTCAAGGTGCAATGGAAACATTTTGGCCCAGATGAGGCTACATGGGAGATGGAAGATTCCATGATACAGGCATATCCGATTTTGTTTACTTCTGTAAATGGAATTCATGTTAGTAGATAAGAACATAGAGGATGATGTTGCTTTTAAGGGGGAGGGAATTGTAACACCCTGTTTCCCCCATCTTGTAAATATAACTCGACTGGCCAGGAACTATGGAAAAATCATAAATGTGAATATGTGATGTAAATGGACCTTGAGTAAAAGGTCAATAAATGTGAATGACATTTTGAACTTATTGCAGGACTGCTGAGAGGGGATGTGCAGAAAAAGAGACCACGATGGTGGTGGAGGGCACCTGAAAAGGTAGCGTTAACTTCCACCAAGAATTAAATACTGTATTTGGACTCCACTGGCCCGGAGAACCAAAAGCGGCTCGTTGGCCCTGAAATTCAATGCCTCGCAGGCTGGTAGGCGGATGGCTTGATGAGGGATGGGATGGTGAACCGTCCATCCGTAGAGCCGTCAGGCCTGATCAGTGCGAGCGTAATCGCGCCACACACAACCTCGCGAGAGGATAAGGTGTAAGGCAGAGGCGATTGAAAGGGAAGACGCGAGGGGAACTCTGGCATTACGCAGAGTGAGTGATAGCAGAGAGGAAGGATTGCAACCTTTGCTCCTGGTCACTGGCAAACAGAGAGACGCAGTCTCAGAGCATTGTGGTCTCAGCTTGGGGGTGGCTAGTGGTAAATCTACTGGGAGTCGCTATGCCTACGGTTGGGTGGAAACGAGCACCCCTCTCAGCAGTTTCACCCACTTCTGAAGTTATTTCTGATAAGTGTTCTGTTCATATTGCATCTTGAAATTCATATGCTGACATATATGCTCATAAATTGTGAAATGGTCAACAAATTACAGTATAAGAATATCTAAGTAGTGTTTTGATAACTAATGTTAGATATATGCTTGTAGCAGAAAGACCTCGCATGACTTATGTTGATACATGAATTTAATTAGGCATGAATCGAACTAAGTTAGGCTTCCAGCTCGTCCTCGGGAAGCTGTTTACCGGTATCTACTTTTGGAAATGCCCCGGTATAGATCTCTTCACAAAGATTTCCTCCTTAGAAAGGTTCACCAAGAACCCAGAAAAAGGACTTGAACGCACAAGTCTTATTAACCCTATACGAGGAGGAATGACCCTCTTAAGGTTCCGAGGTAGCAGTGTAGGGATATGTAACAAATCAACGACTGATATTTCGTCGGGTGACCCATAGCCATTCACGACCGTTAGATTGACGGAAGTAACGAGGGCATTACATATCTTTCCCTTTTTCCCTCTATCTTCATGAACAACGAGGAAATCGGGATCGTAGACCCCGAGACCCAGGAGAACATTTGGACCATGGATCTTTCCACATCCACGAAGTAGTGGAGGAATGCATAAGGTGGGACAATCTGAGCCGCTGGATCTCATCCGAAATCCCGTCGACCGTTGGATCAGGTTAAGATGCTCGGAGTTTAGTCTCTGGAGTGTGCGCAGAAAGAACGGATCTAGACCGTTAGATTTGGGTCTGTTTCCCTGTCAGCCGTCGGATCGGACAGGTAAGTGCCTTTTGGGTTGGCGTTTGACGAAGCCTGAGAGTTCATATGGACCTTCCATCCCTTTAGGATAGGTGTCAGAGATCTAGAGAGAGTCGGGATATTGGCCATCGGCATATCGGAGATCCTGAGGTCGAGGGAATCAGAACGCTATAAGTTGTGAACCCCGAGAGTCCATCTGGACCGTCCATCCATTTGGGATTCGTGTCAGAAATATGCAGAGAGTCGAGATGTTTGGCATCGGGAAATCGGAGTTCCTAAGGTCGAAGGAGTTGGGACATCACAACTCTCGAAATCCTGACGAGATCAGAGCTGCCCGTTTGTGGGACACGTGGCAGAGATCCAGGTCATTGGGGAAAGTCCCGACGAGGAGGCCGCCATCGGAGTTTGGCTCATCAGGATATCGGAGATCCTGGTGACAAGCTATCGATGCACTTTGGAATCGCGAAACGCGAAACCCTGATGAGTGGGGGCCAACTGTCCGCACATCAGGGAAGAAGGATAGTGCCACCGTGAGGGGCCAGCTGTCAACAAACCGGAGAGTCGGGATTCGAGGAATCAGGAGTTCCGTGGACCTATGCACTTTGGCATTGAAAACCCCGAAACCCCGATGAGGGATAAGGCTACAGTCTTGTGACATAGAGGTCACGTGGATTAAGGACTTAGCCCGGGAGGCTAAGGTAGCAGAGGAGCGTATCGAGATTCAGGGATCGGTGAACCAAATTGTTGGGACATCACGAGCGTCAAAACCCCGATGGACGGAAGAGATTCTTTCGAAGGATATCCGAGTTTGTAATGACCGTTAGATGTGGAGGTGAGACGTCAACTTAAGCTAGGACGTGAATATGCATTAGGATAAGCGGCGAGCAGATATGGATGGCCAGAGTCCACCCGTCTAGATCTACAACTGAGGTTCCATTCTAGAGCCCCCTTACTATTCTGCCTTTAGCGGTAGGGGGGGGGGTCCAGAATTGGACACGCAACTCTCGAACGGTCGAGATTAACTC
>ML809032.1:98747-111599 GCA_009831015.1 Picea engelmannii
GGGGGGTCCGAAATAGTGTGGCGTGTGAAGTGGGGTCCCTCCCTGTCATGACGACCACCGTGTCGTGTTTCCCTCTTTCCACCTGTATGCCACCTAACCGCACAACGGGCCGTTCTCATTGGTTTCTCTCTACCCTATTGAGGTTTTCTCCAATTGGCCATTCGCTGACCTCGTAGGGATTCATCCCCATTGGTTGCTCGCTAGCCCTACCGGGGTTCGACATTTGCAGAGTCAAATGTTTGGACATTACTGTAGCGTCGAAGCGTGAAATGCAAAAGACGTTGTATTCAAATTGAACCGTGAACCTAACAACGATCACATGGGAACGGAGAAGGAGAGAAAAAGAGCCAGCTTACGCCAGGCCTCCATGGTTATTTATGGGTCCTAGTCCGACAGAGGACCAGAAAAATTTGATTTAGGTAGCGGGTATGTTACATCTTATATGTGTTGGACAACTGAGAGGGGGGGTGAATCAGTTGTTACCATTCTTAAACAATTATGCCTCTTTAAAATCTTCTTCTTGATATGATAAGTAATCTTTATTTTCTGTACATTGTCATTCTTATGAGATCCAACTCCTCTTGAGGATACAACCTCTATTTTACAAGCAACAACTTGCTGAGAGCATCAACTCTCTAGTTTCTCTAGCACCCACTAGAAGGAGGCACCAACTCCCTGAGTGTTCCATCACCAACTCAATGGAAGCACCAACTTCCAGAGTGTTCCAGCACCAACTAGATGGAAGCTCCAACTTCCAGTCACATAGGCACTGACCTGTATAACAGAGAACAATAGTTCTCCCTTGAACCACCCTGCCACCCTGGTTTTTTTTGCTACAACTATATGGAAGCAACAACTCCCTATGTTCAAGAACCTACTTGAACTTCTTAGGACACCAATCCTCCCTAGCACCTCCCTACCACCCTGAATTATAAATCTTTTCTTTTCATAAATTTATCATAGTGATACAATATTTATCAATGGCTTACCATTCTCATCATTGTTCTGCTACATTGCTCTGCTCTGCTTGCATCAGTGCCTTCCTGCATGCATCTCTTGCGTTTTTTGTTCTTCTACTTTTATGCTATGCGCGCCATGTCCATTCTATGCACTATGCCTCTTCTGTGCATTTCAACTGTTGCAGACTACCTACTTCTAATCGCATGAATCACACTCAACTACAGTCCACATCTCTTCTCTATTCTGTATTTTTATATTCTCTGTACACCAACTGCATCCTATGTGCAATGCCTCTACATGCTCTTCACTGCCTCACTGTTCCTCCCTTGTGCTATTTTCTGCATCTCTTCCTCATCACTACATAGATGACTCACAGTCCTCTCTCACTTCTATGTTCTGCAAGTTTTTTTCACGTCGATTCCTCTGCCTAATCATCATGGAAAATCTTTGATTTCTCTATCCGTTATTCTCAGTCTATTCACCATGAATGGTTGTTCACCCTAATATTCTTCTGTCATTACTGGAAGTAACAGTCTTTGACATTTTTCAATCTATTCATTATCTCTATGATTAATCTTCATACCACTGGCAATTACCTCGAGACTCTTCAACTCCTCTGGTGATCACATTGAGATTCTTCGAATTCTATGGTAGATGCGATCAATCATTTTCTATAGTTACCATTAGTCTGTCTCTAGTAGTTGCTGAGACAACCTCCATTCGCTCATGCCTTTGGAGCCTTTTCCCTTCTTGAGAAAAACTTCACAGTGAGCACTAGCTTTTCTAACTAAGCCCCTTTCTATCATGTGACCAGTGGTTGTGACCATAGGCCTAACTTCAGAAACTACGCTTTCCAGATCCATTGTCCATATCTTTCGCTTTGATCGAAAGGTGCGATCAAATCATGATTTCTTGTTTTGTGACCTCTTGTTGTGAGTTGCCTCGAAACTCCCAGCTTAAGAAACTCTAAAATGCTTCATATCATATCAATGGTCGAGATATCTCCCTCTGATCAATGACTGTGTTCGTTTCATGACTTTGCATATCGTGAGTTCCTACAACTCTCACCTTTGACTTCTCTAGCTCGTGAGTCAGTGAAATGATGATCTCTTGCCACCTGTCCTCTTGATCAGATGACCCAGATCATTTCGTGACTTCACATTTCGCGGATTTGGAGGATGAATCTCAGTCATTATCCTCTTCGTAGTTGTGCTAGATCCAATGGTTTCTAGTCCTTCACACTCTGATTTCACAGTTGAGGTCTAATATACTCCTTTGTGCTCTCCTCCTGTCTGGACATTGATCTGAAGAACATCATGTATTCGAGATTGGTGATCCAATGACCACTGTCACTCCTCCTCCTGAGCTTTGGCTTCCTCAAATATCTAAGTGTCAAAGGCTACGACCTTTGATCCTTCTACACGCCTTGATGTATGGGATCACGTCTACGCATCTCAGATCACTATTTCTCCTAATATTTTGCAAAAGTTACCCTTGGACCTAGTGCACACTTGCACTCTACATGAAACACTGCACTATCTGCGTGCAACTCTGCACTATATCTTATGAGCTTCTCGAGCTTTCTCATCTACGTCTTCCAAAAATACTTATGACCCACCTGACACATTCTGCCTTTCTCATCTTCTGGTCTCTCGATCTTTGGCTCACTATTGTTCTTGCCTGAAAACATGCCATCATCGTTGCGGTTCTTTCCATCAATGAAAAGCACACTCTACCTGTAAACATGCCAACAATCTCCCCCTTTGGCATTAATGGAAACCATGAATGACTGCACTATTCTGCTTGGACCTCCAACTGTAGCATCCATACCACTCCTTTTCTCCCCCTTTGACATCAATGTCAAAGAAAACATGCTCCCCCTGAGCTGTTGCAATAATTTTTGGAGGTATCAGATATTCAACCAACACATACTACCCCTGACAGGATGGACTCTCTTAGGTTGATAATGGGGTCACTCCCAACTTCTGGCGTAGATACTCAAACTGAGATTTTGCGAGTGGTTTAGTGAAGATATCATCAATCTGATATTTGGATGGAATACAATGCAAAGAAACAACAGTGTTGATCACCTATTCCCTCAAGAAGTGATACTTGATGGGTATATGCTTGGTCTTGGAGTGAAAGACAAGATTCTTTGACACACTAATTGCAATGGTATTATCACAATGAATTGGAATCGATGCAATATATTTTACCTCCAAGTCTGCAAGTGTATGAATCATCCACAATACTTGGGAACAACAAGTGGCAGCTGCAATGTATTTAGCTTCTATAGTTGATAAGGAAATAGAGCCTTTCTTCTTTCTCAACCATGATACAAGGGAATCTCCTAAGAAGAATGCACCTCCACTCGTGTTTTTCCTTTCATCCACGCAGTTAGCCCAATCAAAATCTGAATAGACTGATAGTTGAAAATTATGATTCCTAGGATACCATAGGCCATAGTTCATTGTTCCTTTTAAATATTTGAATATTCTTTTGACGACCATCAAATGACTCTATTTAGGTGTCGAATGATACCTTCCTACCATTGCAACAACATGCATTATGTCTAGACGATATGTTGTGATGTACAAAAGGATGCATATCATAGACCTATATGAACTCTGATCAACATCAGGTGAGTCATCATCCTTTCTTAACTTGCATCCAGTGACCATGGGAGTGCTCACAGGTGTTGAGTCTTCTATTTGAAACCTCTTCAACATTTCTCTTAGATATTTCTCCTAGATATTTCTCTTGAGAAAGAAATATTCCTTCATACCTTTGAGTAATTTGCAGACCACGAAAAAATGGCAGTTCCCCTATCATAGACATTTCAAATTCAGACTGCATGGCATAAGCAAACCATTGTACCAATGAAGCATTATTTCTTCCAAAGATGATCTCTTCTACATAGACCAACACAATGAGAAAATCATTACCCTTTGTTTTGATATATAGATTGTTGTCAATTGTTCCTCTCTTGAGCCCTTTGTCTTGAAGATACTTATACAGTCTGTAATACTAGGTACGAGGAGCTTGTTTCAACCCATATAAGGCTTTCTTTAGCTTGCAAACAAAGTCAGGGTTTTCTGACAGTTGGAAACCCTCTGGTTGTTCCATATAAACTTCTTCTTTTAGATCTCAATTTAGAAAAGATGACTTGACATCCATTTGAGAGACTTTAAACTATTTATGACAAGCATAGGCAAGAAACATTCCAATAGCTTCTAATATTTCTACAGGCACAAATGTTTCATTAAAATCCTGTCCTTCTATTTGAGAATATCCTTTGCAGACCAATCTAGCCTTATTTCTTACAGTATTTCCTTTCTCATTCATCTTATTTTTGTATACCCATTTTGATCCTATTACATTTTTATCTATTGGCCTAGGAACGAGTTACCAAGTGTCATTCTTTTCAATTTGGTCTAGTTCCTCATTCATTGATTTTAACTAACTTACATCTTTACTGGCTTCATTATAGTTCTTGGGTTCCACCATGGATATGAAGGGTATATGTAATTTCTCGGTGTCTTTGATTATCCTTCTCCTAGTTTGTACACCTTTGTATTTCTCACCAATTATCTGACTTGTTGTATGGTTCTTTTGAGTAATTCTGGAGGAAGGATTTGATGTTGTCTGTTGATTTGAGTCTGCCCAAGTATGTGTATCATCATATGACTCAAAGTCTTCTTTTTATGATTCTTGGACCTGTTCATTTTCAGCTTCAGTTGTGTCCTCTGTAATAGTCTCGATATTGCTCACCTCTCTTACTGGGACTCCTTCATCAACCTTTAAATCAATGCGATCAACTAGTTTATGCAATCTTTTATTAACGCATATATATCCTTTAATATTGGTAGAATACCCTAGGAGGATTACTTCATCAGCTCTGGCATCATACTTGCCAAGGTTTTCATTATTATTCTTTATGTAGCACTTACTCCCAAAGACTTTGAAGTGTTTGATTGAAGCAAGTCTTCCATACCACAGTTCGTAAGGTTTCTTGTCACTGTGTGGTCTGAGGTGGGCTTTGCTAAAAAAATGGACTTCTGTGTGTATTGCTTCTACCTAGAAGGTTTGACCAATGTTCTTCTCATTCATCATTGACCTGGACATTTGATGAATTGGTTTGTTTTTCCTCTCAACTACTCCATTTTGTTGTGGAGTTCCTGGATTGTGTATTCTCTCTTGATCCCATGTTTGTCATAGAATTCCTTGAAATGAATTGACATAAGTTCTCCTCCTCTGTCTAATCTTACTACCTTTATCCTGTTGCTTGTTTGATTCTTAGTTAAAGCCTTGAATATTTTAAATTTCTCAAATGCTTCATCTTTTTCTTTGAGAAAAACAACCCAAGTGAGGCTAGAGTAGTCATCAATGACTAGCATAAAGTACTTTTCCTTCCCTGTGCCTTCTTGTCTTGATTGTCCACATAAATCCATGTGAACTAATTGGATTGCCTTCTCTGTTGAAGTAGAGATATTGGATTTAAACTGTGTCCTGGTTAGCTTTCCTACTTGGCAGGGTTTACACACAAAATATTATGGCTTTGATATTCTTGGAATATCTTTTACTGCATCAAGATTTTTGAGCTTGAAAAGTGGTCAAAGTTTATATGTCCAAGTATCCTATGTCATAACCAGATTTCATCATGTTTTCTTAGATGACACTCTTCTCTATCTTATTTTACCACATATACATTATTATCTATCCTTATTCCTTTAGTCACTACTTGTCCTGAGTTTACAGACTTTATCTTACAATATTTGGAAGTGAACACCACTTCACATCCTCTGTCACACATTTGACTTACACTGAGCAAATTATGTTTTAACCCATCTACAAGGAGAGCATCCTAGGATTTTCCTTTACCATTACTCAGACTCACCATCCCTTTACCCTTGATTTTACCCAGAGCATGATTTCCAAAGGTTATATTTCTTGATTTTCTTTTACTTAGAGACAAAAACTTACTTTTGACTCTCGTCATATGTTTGGATCATCCACTATCAATATACCAGGGGTTCTTTTGTCTTTAAGCTGACAACACTAACCCACACTTGTCATTTTGTTTCTTCTTCCAAACCTTGATGTTTTCAGCAGAGGGATTCAAATCTGGTTCATAGTTCCTTAAGCGATAGTCTGCATCTTTATGTCCATAATTATAGCAGGTGTAACATTATAGTTCATTGAATAGAGGATCATAACAATTGTTATGCTTAACCTATGTCCTTTTACCATCCATCACATGATTTGTAGTCTGTGGTTTTTTGTTACTTGGCTGTCTCATTCTCTGTTGCGGTAGATATATATTCCTTGAGTGTCTTGATTGCTCATATATAAATATTAAAGAACAGTTTGCAGCTTTGTGACCAAAGTTAGAACAAAAAAACCAATATCCATAGAAAAATCCTCTATACCTGGAAAATGGTTGTCTTCTTTGAGCTGGTCGATTTCTTCCATGTTGGTGATTTCTTTGAGCAGAGGGTGTATTATTTCTTTGTTCCACATATTCAATTCTGGTACTTTTTCTTTCACTCTTCCTTGGCAGCTGATTATCTTCCTTTTTTTATCCATTTTTGTTGTTGTCAATGAATGTATATTTGACAAACTTGATGGAATCTTTGTTGCTTGGTTGACCTCTATTTGATCCTTCTTCATAACCCAAACCAGTTTTCAAATTTGGATTCCTTTGTTGATTCAAAATGGTGGCTAATCCTTCTGAGGCTTTAATACTAAGAATATTTTGGAGATACAATGCTTTAAACTTCTCCATCGCTTTTCTGGTTTTTACTATCTCTTCTTCCAAGGCTTCACATCTTGCCTTATTTTCTGATAACTGTTGTTTTAGAATGTCCTCTATTTTCTTTGCCTATTTTAATTCCATTTTTAGAATGGAAAAGTCTTCATCAGGTTCTTTATTATCTTTCTCGAACTATATCAACAATTGTTTTTTCTTTTTCTTCTTAGATCTAAGTCTAGCAATTTCTTCTATAACACTGATCAATTCTCCTTCCAAGTCAACCACAACTTCTTCATCGTCAACATTACTTCCTATGATTTTATTATCATAATCCTCTTAGTCCATAAGAATAAATTCATTAATCTTATCTTCATAGGAAGAGTCACTATCTATGTCTTCTGAAGAGTCATCATTGTTTACACAGAAACTTTTCTTTTTACCAAATCTCTTGGGTTTGCACTTCTTTTCACCTTCAAAATTATGATCTTATTTCTTGTGTGGACACTTAGATGAAAAGTGACCTATCTGTCCATAGTTAAAACATTTGAAGGGAAATTTTCCTTGGTACTTTCCTGATCCTTTATTTAGTCTTCTCACAAATTTTTCCTCCATTTTATCAATCTCATAATCCTCATTTTTATCTTCTTTAAATGATGTTTCTCTATATGTGGGTTTATCTTTAGCTATCCTCATTTCATATGTAGTCAACATTCCTAGAAGTTGATCAAAAGCCAAATATTTTGGATCATTAAGTTCTTCTATAGAAGAAACCTTTGGGTTGAACCTATCTGGCAGAGATCTGAAAATTTTCTGAACCAAAGAGGCTTCCTCAATTTTTTCACCAAGTGCTTTCATTTCATTTACTAGTTCTTCAACTCTCAGAAAGTACTTCCCAACAGTTTCATCCTCTTTCATATTTATCTATTCAAAATGTACTTTGTAGGTTTGAAGCTTGGCGTCCTTTACCTTCTCATTACCTTCATAACTGCTAATGAATTTGTCCCACATTTCTTTGGTAGTTTCTAAGTGCATCACTTTTACAAATTATTCTTTTGCAAGCCCACTCAGAATAGCATTCATATCCTTAGCATTGAAGCTGGGAGATTTTCATCCTTATTAGAGAGTAAAATTGACTTTACATAACCAGTCTCTACCACATCCAAGACATCTGCACCTAAAGCCATTATGTAGGTTCTCATCCTAACTTTCCAGAAGGAAACACTTGTTCCATTGAACATGGGGTCCTTATTGGTTGAAGTTATTTCATGGCTTGACATGTTTAAGTTTGTTGATCTACCTTTAGATAAAAGGAACCGACTCTGATACCAATTGTTGGACAACTGAGAAGGGGGGGGGGTGAATCATTTTTTACTGTGCTTAAACAATTATGCATCTTTAAACTCTTTACAGAACAATCAATGATGATAAAAATAATGCAGACATGTAAGCAATAGAATATTCAACATCAATCCCACATATAAATATACAGAGACATATATTTCTTGAGGAAACCCATAAAGGGAAAAACCTCTCTTTCTTGATATGATAAGTAATATTTATTTTTTGTGCATTATCATTCTTATGATCTCCAACTCCTCTTGAGGCTACAACCTCTGTTTTACAAGTAGCAACTTGCTGAGAGCACCAACTCTCTAGTTTCTCTAGAATCCACTATAAGGAAGCACCAACTCCCTAAGTGTTCTAGCACCAATTGGATTGAAGCACCAACTTCCAGAGTGTTATAGCACCAACTACATGGAAGCTCCAACTTCCAGTCACACAAGCACCAACCTGTATAACAAAGAACAATAGTTCTCCCTTTCAACACCCTGCGACCCTGGTTTTTCTGGTTGCAACCATATGGAAGCTACAACTCCCCGTGTTCAAGCACCTACTTGAACCTCTGAGGACACCAGTCCTCCCTAACACCTCCCTACCACCGTGAAATATAAATCTTTGTTTTTCATAAATTTATCACAGTGATACAATAATTATCAATGGCTTACCAGTATCATCATTGTCCTGTTACACTGATCTTCTCTTTTTTCATCAGTGCCTTCCTGCACACATCTCTTGCGATTTCTACTCTTCTACCTTTTATGATCTGTGCACCATGTACATTCTATGCACTATGCCTCTTCTGTGCATTTCAATTGCTGCACACCGCATGCTTCTACTTGTATGAATCACACTCAACCGTAGTCCACATCTCTTCTTTGTTCTATATTTTTATATTCTCTGTACACCAAATGCATCCTACGTGCAATGCCTATGCATTCTCTTCACTACCTCATTGTTATGCCCTTGTGTTGTTTTCTACATCTCTTCCTCATCACTACATAGCTAACTCTCAATCCTCTCTCACTTCTCTGTTATTTATGTTTTTGTCACATCGAGTCCTCTTCCTGATCATCATGGAAATTATTTGAATTCTCTAGCCATTATGCTCAGTATGTTCATCATGAATGGTCGTTCACCCTGATATTCTTCTGGAATTACTGGCAATAACAGTCTTCGACACTTTTCAATTTGTTGATTGTCTCTATGATTAATCTTCATACCACTGGCAGTTACCTTGAGACTCTTCAACTCTTCTGGTGATCACATTGATATTCTTTGAATTCTCTGGTAGATGCAATCAGTCATTTTCTACAATTACCATCAGTCTATCTCTAGAATTTGCTGAGACAACTTCAGCACGCTCATGCTTTTGGCACCTTTTCCCTTCCTGAGATAAAATTCATATTCAGTGTTATGTTTTAGACTAAGCCCCTTTCTGTCACATGACCATTGGTTGTGATCACAGGCCTAAATTCAAAAACTACGCTTGCTAGATCCATGGTCCATATCTTTCCCTTTGATCGACGACTACGATCAAATCATGATTTTGCGTTTCACGATTTCTTGTTGTGAGTTTCCTCGAAACTCCCAACTTTTGAAACTCCAAAATGCTTCATATTAGATCAATGGTCGAGATATCTCCCTTTGATCGATGACTATGATCCTTTCGCGACTTCGCATATCGCGAGTTCCTACAACTCTCACCTTTGACTTCTCCAACTCGTGAGTCAACAAAATGATGATCTCTCACCACATGCCCTCTGGATCCAATGACCCAGATCATTTTCGTGACTTCGCATTTCACAGAGTTAGAGGATGGCTCTCGATCATTATCCTCTTTGCAGTTGTATTGGATCCAATGGTTGTTATTCCTTTGCACTCCAATCCAACGGTTGAGGTCTAATATCCTCCTTTGCATGCTCCTCCTATATGGAATCTGATCTCACAGACATCGGGTATTTGGGATTCGTGATCCAACGATCACTGTCCCTCCTCCTCCTAAGATTTGTCTTCGTCAAATATCTAAGTGTCAAAGGCCACAACCTTTGATCCTTCTCAATTCCTTGATGTATGGGATCACATTTGCACATCTCAGAACACTATTTCTCCTAAGCTTTGGAAAAAGTTACCCTCAGCCCTGCCGCAAACTTGCACTCTGCGTGCAACAATGCACTATCTGTGTGAAACTCTACACTATCTCCTCTGAGCTTCTCGAGCTTTCTCATCTGCGTCTTCCCAAAATAATTCTAGTGCCCACCTAGCACATTCTTCCTGTAAACATGCCAACAAGATGTACACAAGGAAGCAACATAAAGAGGATAGTTCAGTCAGGGGGAGCAGCCCCGGATGGAAAGATACCTTTGCCATTGATGAGAAAGGGGAGAGATTCATCAGATGCAGAGCACAAAGGCATGGTTCTAGGGGGAGAAATGGTCACATAGATGCATAGGACAGAGGCATGTTTCCAGGGGGAGCATGAGTGATATGAATTAAGTATTACATGACATAACTTCAGCTTTGCATCAGAGTGTTTCCATCAATGCCAAAGGGGGAGATTGTTGATTAAGGTTGGTTGTCATTGCTATCAACCTTTGAAGAAATTCCAGTAGCACAAATGTTTGGGTAATGGAACCAAGTTTGTTTGATGTAAATATGACTCATTATTATCTTGTCATGTTTGATAATAAGTGGAAATGGATGAATTCCAAAGTGGTCCCCTTATGGTGAAATCCCTCATGGGAAGAGGCTTTGCGGATTGAGTTATCCTATAAGTATGGTTAGTGAACCCATTCTTATTTGTGGAATAATGAGATGAAGGTTAGTGAATTTTTCAGTGAAACTATCCTATATTGATAGTGTTTTTCATTCCATTTCCGGTGGTATCTGGAACGTCACATAACTCCTCACGTTTAGAGAGTTATGGCCATCAGAAGTTGGAGAACCCTGGTTTGGGTAATGGACTCAAGTTTGTTTGATTGATAATGGTATGAGTTTTGATATATTTTAAGGTAATACTATTCTATATGGATATTACATGTCATTTCATTTCTGGTGGTATGTGGAACATCACATAACTCCTCACAGATTGATATTTATGGCCTTATGAAGTTGGAGGACCCTCATGTCATCTAGAAGCCCCAAAAGGTCAAAGTAGTCAAAGTGGTTTAAGAGATTTGAGAAGGTAAATAATAAAGTGAAGTCATGAGTGTATTATAATTCAAAGTGAATACAAATGAATTATTTAAATAATAAATTTAATGGAGAAATTAGAAGTGGGTTAACCCTAAAATAAGGAAAGTGGGCAAAGTGACCTAGAAGATGTTTTTAAGCAAGCTACTTGGAGAGTATAAATAAGAGGCAAGGATCTCTCATTTCAGATCACACTTGAGCATATTGAATATTTATGGGTGTTCAATGTAACCAAATGATTTCTAAGCCGAATTCCTAACGGAAGGTGAAGAAAAGAAGGTCAAAATTCAAGGAAGGATAAATCATTTTGATGATGCTTTCTAAGGTATGTTATTTACAGGTCATTTCACCATTTTCGAAATAATTTTTTTTATAGAATGATTTAGAGTGGGAAATTGATATACCATTGAGGAAACATATCCAAGTATTTTTGGTAAAACATTCAGCTTGTGGTTCATTGTATTTTTGGAGTTACACTCCGTGGAAAATAGGGTTTGTGGCTAGTCTTGAAACTAGTCTAAAACATGTGTTTTGGGTAAAAATGTCATAACTTATTCATAACAGATCCAAATTACATATGAAAAAATGCGCTGGTTAGAGTACATTATTTATTATTCTTTTTAACATTTTCATATCTATTCAACAAACATTTTGTGTGGGGCACACTCTACAAGGTCGCTCTCTAGAATAAGACATAATTCAACAAGGTATGCCATTTTTTCTATAAATCCTTTCTGAGAGGTTCCAAGTAGTGAAAACTATAGGAACTACATAAAACACAGTGGATAACATTGTGTATCAGTTTCAAATATTTATTCATTACAGGTACAAAGTTATGATTATTTCAAGTTAGGGTTGTTGACTAATCCAAAACTAGTCATGTGAGACTAAAGAAATGTTTGATGAAAATGCTAGTCTCTTGTAATTAAAGTTAAGGAAGGCTTGAAGGTATGTGATCATATACACCAAGTCTATTACAGAGTTACAAATCATATTTGGATGATGAAATTGATGAGGGATTTTGGTTAAGGTACATGTTGTGTACATGCTTGAGACAAGTAGTTGATGAGTTGGCACATACATGAGGTTTATAGTTGATGATGTTGTTACATATTGATGAGTTATATCTGATGCGTAGCTGACACATGATTGGTACATACTTGGTACATGGTTGGTTGCACTTGTTTATGGTATAGGTTGATTACAAGTTGTTTGGTATAGGTTGGTGTATGGTTGATGCACTTGTTTATGGTACATGTTAAGTACATGTTGAGGTATAGGTTGATGCATGGTTGATGCATGGTTCAGTTTTATTGGTACAGGTTCACAATGGTATATCTCACAGTGATAGTGTGACATTGGTTTCATCATTCTACGTATACTTCAGAGTGTTTGGACGGGGAAATGACAGGTGGTTGTAGCCACCTTCTGGTTGTAGCCAGAGAATTGGACATTATACTTCATTCTACTTCTACTTCAGGAAGGTTGGATGGGGAAAGGACAAGTGGTTGTAGTCGGAGAACATAGGGGATTGTAGGCCCCTTCTGGTTGTAGCCAGAGCATTGGGGAGTTGGATCTTCCCTTAGGTTCTAGCCTGATAAACTGTTAGG
>ML809033.1:38204-64444 GCA_009831015.1 Picea engelmannii
AAAAATGAAGTGCTAGTGATGTAAATATTTCAGCCCATAAACATGAAATAACATGAATGTAAAAGCGTGCTTGAAATGTAATGCTGAAAATGTAACGTTTTAGACCATATCATAAGATAACATGAATGAAAAAAAGCTTATAAGATAACCATCATTGACATAGCATTCCATTCACCATCAATAGCATGTAACTTTGCAAAAGGAGAAGGTAAGAACAACTTGCCGAAATGATAACAAGAATAAGACTTAGAGATTGATCATTCATCCACATGTATGCTAAACCAATGAAAAGATAGATATACTTGAAATGAAAACTTAGCAATGTGAAAGATCTATATCCTAAACCATGAAAAGATCACATATGCTTAGAAGATAAATGAGATAAATGACTTAAGGAAAAGATTAGTTATATCACTTAAGCAAAACTTAAATCATTAACCCATAAGACATTTAGAAGCATATAAAGGGAAATAACTTGAAAGAAAAGGCAAGGTTATTATGATGACTATTCTAGAATATATTAGACCATTAGAGCATATAGGTCATCAAAGCAAATAAATTTCCCTTTTAGCCTTACGATTTTGGGGATTGCTCTCCCAAGGTGTAGGCAATTAACACTTATCAAACTTAGAAATTGAAATAACCACTCACAATGACCAAGGTGGAGGCAAACCTACCATTATTGGTCAAAGAGGGTTTAGAACAATTAATTAAATGAAGTAAACTTAACAAAAATGCAAACCACTTACAATGGACAAGGTGGAGGCAAGCCTACCATTATTGGCCAAAGAGGGTTGGAAATAAAAAAAAAAACTTGATTGATTATTATATTAGCCACCAATCTTGCCTTGTAGACAAGTGGGGCAAGAAATAAAGAATGCTTATAAAGAATGAAACAAATAAGCTGAAATAATAGCAAAGAAATGCAATATACAAGGAGGAAAGGAAAGGGATTCATCACCCAACTTGTGGAACCTCTTGGGGATGTTGTATGAGTGAATTTTGTCAGCGTTTCCCCTTGTTTCTGGTAAGAATCTGCAAAAACCAACAAACAAAAGTTTGCTGGAAATGCTGCAAAACACAAAAAATGTTAAGAAAAATTTTCTGTTTTTACACATAAAATTTCCACATAAAATCTCCAAGTTGAGATGTAAATATTTTGACCTATCTAAGACAAGTTAGCTACAAAAATATGATATGAATGAACAACAATATATCAGATCCAAATAAAAAACAAGGAGTTTATGAAAACTTTGGCTGGAAACCCCTCTAAAGTCTCTTCCAACCAATTCTTTTGAGGAAAATCTGCACACTTAAGCAAGATGTGAGTCCAAAAATAGCATAATATGATAAGATAGATTAGTAAAATGAACTAATTCACAATCCTAACTAACCAACATATATAGATCAACAACACTAATGTCAAATGATCTACCCAAACAAACTAATTTGCTCAAGAAGCTAGTTGAAAAATTACAAAATGTAAGGGAACAAGATCACCTCATGTGCAATAGACAAATCCGATTACTCTAGATTAATCCAAAATCCTCCAAAGATTTTATTATTGAATCCAAATGGGAGAGCCTTGAAGAAACTAATTGCTCCAATGATCTCAAGAGAAATGAGTGAATGTGAGATGGCAAGAGCAATATGGATGAGGCAAAAATTCAGTAGCATAACTCTAGTTCAAAGAATGGTGAGTTCGGAGTGAGGAGAGAGATCTATTTATACTTGGAGAGGCACACCTACCTCTCTTGGATCAATGCCAAGTGTCCACCACCAAGCATAAGAGTAGATCTCAAGGCTAGGGCACACCATCTAGGGTTTGAAAGCTAGATCTAGGGTGTAGAAAAATGTAGGAGGTGTTGGGATTAAGCAAAGAGGTGTGAGAGGCCTTGTGATTGATGCCAATGAAGGTGAAATGTCTCAAATAATTTTTAAAAAATCATTTGTGGAGTTTCTAGAAGAGGGGGGCGTAACTCCTCTTGGAGGGGGAAGAAAAAGTGTGAAAATGAAGGAATGGAGGGGTATTAATGAGAAAAAAGGAGTGGGATCATCCTAGGAGGTGATGTGGGGGTCAAAGGGAGTCATAACTTATGAGAGGGGCCCCCAAATAAGTCACAACAACCTCCACCAAGGAAAAACGTCAATCCCCCTAGGGGGCCATGATTTTGGAGTGTAGAAGGTGGGTAAGGGGTTAGAATAGGTTGGAAAAGGTTGGGAGGGTTAGGTAAAGTCTAATATTGCTCTTTTCCACCTTCAAATTAACCCATTAACTCTTTTTTACAAAAATTACAAAAATGACTTAGCAATTAAAATTGCTGTTTTCACTGACTTTGACTCCGGGTGGACAAATGCATAGCAAAGCTTGTCCAATTGAGCTGAAACTTGGTATATGGGTGTAGGGGGTGCCATTCCATTTCTTTTGAGCACAAATATCCCTATCAAAAACCCAAAGACCCATTTTTTACAATATTTGCTAAAAAATATTTAATTAATTAAATAATTAAAATTCCAACCTTAGGAAAATTAATTAATTTTAATTAATTAAAAAAAACCTATCTAGACTCGACGAAATTTCGCGAAACTTTCTACACTGTCTGGCATGGTCATTTACATCATTCCTAAACAATAGCTACCAAAGGATGAGATCATTAGAACATCGTTCACCACTTTGGAGGAATTATTGAATGTGTGAGGGAAAAACTCATGGGAAATCAACCAGGCTGAAAAGCCCAGTTGACAACCTGAGGATAAAAAACCCTCGATGAAAATAACTCTCCCAATGAAAACATCCCAAGGTACCTGACCTAACTATGATCCATGCAGACTTATTACATTATTAACCCACACAGGGGTGCGGAAATTTCGTTTACAAAACTTGTGCTGGAGGCATAAAATGCCCAAGCAGAACCAATACTATCTTCAACATATTTGCATCTGATGATGCATACTTCATGGCACATGAGTTGATCCCCTAGATGATAGGATAGTGTTTGAATTTTTTCTTTCTTAGATCAAAACACTAAGGAAGTTTAAAGGTTTTGTAATGGGCCCATACATACCCACATGATCAATCTAGGATAGTTTCAAAGATTTTCTTAGATTACATCACAATAGGGAGTTAAAGGGATAGTAATAGACCCACATGTCTACATGCTATCTTCCTAGGTACTTTTGAATTATGCAAGGTTGTACCAAATGCACTTAGTTAATTAGGTAATCAAACACTTGTAAGGACCAAGCGAAGTCCACATGCAGCAAGGTGACATCTAATTCACTAAAAATTGG
The DNA here is from genome assembly GCA_009831015.1 of Picea engelmannii. NCBI lineage: Eukaryota > Viridiplantae > Streptophyta > Pinopsida > Pinales > Pinaceae > Picea > Picea engelmannii. Next base: position 41,496 of record ML809033.1, read on the forward strand.
CACACTTTCCTTACACACAAAAGTCACTTATCACTCACATAGCTTCTTCTTGAAACGTGGAGGTCAAAGTAAGTTTCCTCCAAAGGGATTCCAAAAATACCCCACCCTTTTCTTGACGAGACTATCCACTCCCATTTTAAATCAACGAGGTTGGTTTGCACCCCCAACCTCCCAAAACAATTACATCTAAAATCTTTCTAAAAAACTCACTAAGTTTTCCTCCACAAAAGGTGCCAAAATAAATTTTTTAGTCTAGGTAGGATTTCGGGGATAGGCATCCAAATAACTCCCCGTTATCTGGTTCTCACATTGTCAAAACCATAGAAGTTGTCAAATAGGGAACTGCAAATCCTCCAAGTCAAGTGTTCCTAAAACCATAAGGCAGAGAGATACTTGTGAAGGGTTGAAGGCCGAGGTCTGGTTGTTCTGTGCATCCCCCCTTGAGGCACCCACCTCTTGGACATATCTATTTGTATCAAATAGATACAAAAATACAGGCAACACCAATTGACCCTGCTTCAACGGCCCGTAGAGACGATAATTGACATTACCTCGTCACTAGCATAATTTCATGTCATTTCCCCTAAACCCGAGGCCCTCCCAATGCCTCCATGGTTCTTAGATGATGTATCTGAGGATTCACCCCCCAACCCCCCCAACTCTCCCACTCATTCCCCTACAGACGTTTTACACCCAACCCCCACGGGTACCCCTCAGTACTTCAATATATGGTTTATGTCGAGTGAACCCTCACCATCTCCTAACAATGTTCCCCTTGCTTCTTCACCAGGGGGAAACCACACACAAACCATCACCGATATCACTCCTCCTAACCCCTTGTATTCCCGACACTTCCAATGTGACAAGGAAATACTCGAAGAGTTTAACCATCCAGACCTCCCCTGGGATGCGCTACACCATCACGCACTCTTCTCTCCACAGGAAGCCTCCCTGCCTCCTAACCAACACCTCATTTACAGGGTCAAAACCAAGGAGTTTATCACATCAGGGCCTATTGACTGGTTCAAAAACCCCATTCCTGCCCCAGATGCTTTTGAAGAAGGCAATATGGCCAACATTTCCCTAACCATTAAAATCGACATTTCCATTAAAAATGGCATCGTCGAAGAAATCACCATTGGAGCTGCTTGCACTCCTTAGGAAATCACTGCATATAAAGCCCTCTTCCAGGAATATAGGGATATTTTCACCTGGTCATACACAGAAATGCCTGGCCTCGATCCCTCTATTGTTGAACATCGCATCGACACCTGGCCCGACATTACCCCAGTTCACCAAAAACAACGACCGCTACACCCATCCAAAGCCGCGGCTATCAAAGACGAAGTTGACAAGTTACGCGTTGCCGGGTTCATTTACCCCATCGCCTATACCTCATGGGTTTCCAACCCTGTACCCGTTAACAAAAAACAGGGCACTATTTGCGTTTGCACAGACTTTCGCGATCTCAATCATACATGTCCTAAAGACAACTTTCCAACACCTTTCATCGATCAAATTATCGACGACTGCACCGGCCACGAGGCTCTCTCCTTTATGGACAGATTCTCTGGTTATAATCAAATTCAAATTCACCCCGCCGATCAGTATAAAACTGCATTTACTACCCCTTGGGGTACTTTTGCATATCGTGTCATGCCATTTGGCTTAAAGAATTCCGGTGCAACTTTCCAGAGGGCTATGACCTACATCTTTCACGATCTGGCTCATATCATCCTCGCCTACTTGGATGACCTCACAGCTCGCTCCAAGAAATGCACCCAACATCTTGATGATTTATGAATCATCTTTCAGCAGTGTCATCAGTACAACATCTGCTTCAATCCTCTCAAGTACATGTTCTGTGTCACCGTAGGGCGCCTCCACAGCTTTATTGTTTCCCAAAGCGGTATTACCGTGGACCCCCTCAAAGTCCAAGCTATCACCGAAATTCCACCTCCCCAGAATTTACGACAACTTCAGAGCCTACAGGGCAAAGCTAACTTTCTTAGACGCTTTGTCCCAGATTACACCATACATGCACATAGTTTCCTTCACTTACTACGTCATGACATCCCATTTCACTAGGACGCCCATGCCCAACAGTCATTTGACGATCCTAAAATCGCCCTCTCGAACACACCTTTAATTAGTGCACCTGACTACAATCATGACTATATCCTCTACGTATCAGCATCAACTATATTAGTAGCTGGTGTTCTCGTCTAGTTAGGTGATGACAATCGTGAGCATGTCATTTATTACATTAGTAAAAACCTCTCAGGGACACCCTTGAAGTATAAACAAGAAGAGAAACTTGCTCTAGTCGTCCTCGCAGTCTAGAAACTGCGCCACTACATTCTTCTTCGCACAACAAAGGTCGTCGCAAAGTCCAACCCTATGCAGTACCTGCTCATCCATCGGCAAGTTAACGGAAAATTTACTCGATGGATCATTATCCTTCAGGAGTACGACCTCAAGTTCACAACACCTAAGAGTAAGAAGGCCCTCTTTCTCACCGAACTTGTCATGAACCTCCCCTCTGACACCACCAGTGCCCCCGTCAACACCGACTTTCCTAACGAACATCTCTTTTACATTACTTCGGATGATCCTTGGTACGATGACCTCCTCATCTATCTCCGCACTAAAAAGTTCGGTAACCACCTTTCACGAGATGATCATCATCGTATTCGCCATCAGGCCCCCCGCTACCTCCTAATCGGAGACATCCTATACCAGTGGGGCGTCGACACTATTCTTCGTCGATGCCTGACTATCGATGAGGCCAATAGAGTCTTAAATGACTGCCACAATGATGCATGTGGGGGCCATCTTTCAGGCATATCCACTGCTCAAAAGATTATCCAAGCCGATTACTTTTGGCCTACCTTGTTTCATGATTGCATTCATGCCGTGAAACGATGTGAGCAATGTCAGCTCTATGCTAATAAAGCCCAAGCTCCCCCTGCTCTTCTCCACCCTGTCATTACTACCGACCCTTTTTGTAAATGGGGCATTGACTTCATGACTTGTAATCCCCCCTTCAGCAATGGTCACAAATACATCATTGTTACCGTTGATTACTTCACCAAATGGGCATAATCTATGCCCACTTTCAACAACACCGCTGACACTACAACGCGTTTTTTCTTTAACCACGTCATATCCCACTTTGGAGTACCCCTCCAACTCATTTCCGATCATGGGAAACACTTTGAGAATGAGATCTTCGTCGAACTCTCATCTCGATTAGGATTCTCTCACGAGTTTGCCTCACCATATTACCCTCAGTCTAAAGGACAGGTCGAAGCAGTTAACAAAGTCCTCAAGACCATGTTACAGCACATGGTTAATAAACATAAAACCAATTGGCATCATATGTTATTTTCTACGCTATGGGCTTATCGAACGACTGTGAAAATAGTTACTAGTTTCACACCATTTTATTTAGTCCATGGGGTTGAGGCCACTCTTCCCATTGAGTGCGAAATTCCCACCTTACGCATCGAAATTGAGCTCTTACCCAACACTGCTCCAATGGAGTAGCGCTTGCTGAACTTAGAGTCTCTGGATGAAGATCGTCAATCTTCCTTACATAACAATGAGGCAACGAAAAAATGATCCAAGGCTACCTTTGATCGCCATGTCAACCTTCGCTCCTTTCGCGAAGGTGACCTCGTCCTGGCTTATGATATAACTCATGATACCTTTGGCCATGGAAAATTCGATTCACTCTGGCATGGCCCATACATTATCCGACATTGCCTCACCAAAGGCTCATACATCCTAGCCTCCCCCGAAGGCCTCTCTCTCAAAGAACCCATCAACGGGTTGTATCTCAAGAAATTTTACGCTTAAACGTAGTCATTCTACTTTAGGTTATTTTCTTTTATAGAATTTTTAATCTTTTTTCCCTCCCTCACATCTAAACTATCCTTTGTGCTATTGATAGATGCTTCCTCCACCAGCCCACCACATCGGTTACACCGACGGCGCCAACCGTTGGACACAAAATCTCGCTTCGGCTGCTTGGGCTCTCTAAACCCCCTCACATGAAATGCTCCATTCGCACGGCATATGTTTGGGTTCAACAACCAAAAACCAAGACGAATACACTATCATCATTGGCCTCCTGGTTGATGCCCAACATCATCATATTCGTCACCTTAGCGTCTTCCTCGACTCTCAACTAGTCGTACTCTAGCTCAACAATGTGTACCATGTCTGTGATCCTTGCCTCTTTTGCAAATACCTGTAGGTTAGGATTTTATCTTGACATTTTGATTCCATTACATTTACACATATTCCAAGACAATTGAATCAAATTATAGATAACATAGCTAACATAGTGTTAGATTGGCATATATCCCATCAAGCTACCTTTACACATACATAAACATATCAAAAAACTTGTCACGGCATATATATAGAATAGACGTCATAAAAACATTAACCAAAAACATGTAAACACCACATAGATCTCAAACATGTATACTCATGTATATATAAAGGTCCACAGTGCCATCCGAATGTTTACATACAAAAAATACAAGTATCCACAGGCCAATGCAGCACCTCGGTACAAAATGGGCTCACGAGCCTATATACAAAAAATATATATACATCAATGCATAAGAGCACCACTCACGGTGCCTCTAGAGCACCACCACTTGCTCCTCCCTTAGGCGGTGGCGGCCCACCACCTCCTACCCTAGAAGGTGGTGGTCCCCCCCCTACCGATCACTTCTGCCCCGACGGTAGTCATCCGGTCGTCATCACAGCAACCACTGCTGCTCGTCGGACTATGGCCTGCCATGGTGGTGGCAGCCCGACACACTGCTCCAAGAAAGCGTCATCCTGGATGCGAGACCATATGCCCTCAGGCACATCCTATAACACCGCCTCCAAATGACGACATATGTCCTCAAAATCCACTCTGGCAGCCACCGGAGGAGTGTGTGATGGCCCAACACCAGGGTCATCAAATCAATGCCTCCTCCCTGCCCTCTTTGGATCAGCTGGTCACACCGTGGCATCCTCACACCAACGTATCTCTCCCCGCGACAGTCTCTTCGATGCTCTCTGCAACTCCACCTCGCTCCCACGAGGTGCCACATCTGCACATGCAAAAAAAAAATAGATAATATCAACATCTATATCATATACATAAGGCATGCTATCTCAAAAAACACAAAAACATACATATCAACATCATCAAATCAACATACCTCGGTGGTCAAAGACCTCCCCTGGAGGTAGCACCATGTCCGGATCATCCCGAAAGTCAACCCCGACATAGGGGTACCGTAGTATCACCTGCGACATCTGCCACCATACCTGTGCCGCCTCTGCAGTGAAGAAGTGGCCACCCTCGCCACCACCACGGTGAAGCAACACGGTCGACCACTGCCTCAGTCATGACTCTCGCACCCCATGCACACCCAATAGAATCCTAGGGCGCAACATCGGCACCCTCTCCAGAAACTAGGCCACCAGGATGGACCCGAAGGCAAACTTCCCCGTATCCATGGACCGACATTGGTCCAACTGCCCCACCATCCTCATGTGCAGCGTAAGCCCCCAGGTGAAATGCTCGTCGGCCAACGCTCTCCCCATCACCATCAGCTAGCCCCCACTAATCCGCTGGGTCGCCAGTGACCCATATACTCTCACAATCATCGCTGCTATACAGCGATGCGCCAGGGCATCTGTCGACCCAATGCTCACAACCGTCCCGAACATAAAGTTATAACCTGAGCAGTATCTCCTACCAACAGTCGCTAGGGCCAGATCCCTCGGTAGCACCGGCTCCGTCGCTAGAGGAACACCCCAAAACGAGAGCCCAGTCAAGAAGTACATGTCCTCCACTGTAGTGAAGGGGATCTGCTCTCCTCGCACAAGGAAGCAATGCAGCTTCGAACTCCACATCTGGACCAGGAATTGCAGGAGATACTCCTGTGCCCGTATCAATGGGCACTTAAAGAACTTTAGCAACCCACGGGCTGCCAAAGTCGCACACACACCTGGCTCCTCAATAGCCATGATGTCTCACAGCTAGGACCAAACTTGTTCTCACCAACCGACTGGCATCGTGCAAACTGTCCACCTGTAACCACAATAAAGAGTCTTATATCAGCCCACGAGACCATCAACAACATCACAAAGATCAATCTTACACCCGTCATCCTTGCCTCTAAGGTGCGGCTGTTTCAATCCACATGCACGCACACATGCGTGCCTGTTCACTACATATGCGCACACGTATGCGCACCTGTTAGCTGCACAGGAACTCTCTTAGGCTTGCCTGTTACCTACACAGGCGCGCACTGGTGCGCACCTGTCCACACCACAGTCGCGCACAAATGCATAGATGTACAGTCGATAGGCGCGCACATAGTGCGTGCCTTTTACCCCCTCACCAGTGCCCCCATGCGCATCTATCTGGTGGGCAGGCGCGTATGTGTGTGTGCCTAATTCTGGATCGCCCGCGCACGTGGGGTCCACATCCACAAAAATTCCTCTGTACGGCCCTCTGTACATCCCCTGCCCAAAAAATGTAATTCTATTTCTATGCAGGATGATCAGACCACTAACTTGAAGCTCGCTAATCGCCAATCGGATGCCTCGTCCTCCCCAAATCTCCAAATCTCCTTTGAAAACTGCTCGTACAGTCACTATCGTAGTAGGTACAAATGAGGTGGCAATGTGGGCCCTACAGCTATATATAGGTCTTTTTGCCAAACTTCCACTCACCATTCTGGGAGCCCACGGTGTCCATTTCTCGATCCGTCTTCAGCCACGGGATCAACATCCAGTCATCTCCATCACAGCAGTCCCTGGGCCTCTTTTCATCCTGAGCTCCCAGGGCACCTTTTTTCATACCATGGTCAGGTACACATGTGCATATTCACGCTTATCAAATACATGCTCATATCTTCGATTCTCTTCAGATATTGTTCATGTTGGGTATTTGGTTTTCATGTGTGTAGGTACTTAATCATCATACATCGGCACAACCCCTTTAGGTATATACTCAGCACTGGCATGTAGTCTTTTCCTCTATATCGCACTTACATTTCCAGTCACACCCTCTGACATTTGCCACTAGGATCCCCATTCCCGGCTCTGCAGTACCCACACCTCCATTTGCATCTTCGGTACTGTCACCCGATAGCATTCTTACCCACATGAGTTGTCCCATTCATATCACCTTTTGGCACTTCTGACACTCATGCTATTGTTTCAAAACCCTTTAAGGATGGGATTCCCGATAGTATTTTATCATGTCGTGAATCAACCGTATACTCCTTCTCTTCATTTTGCTATCTTTCCCACACGGACTCCCAGATTATCTCTTTACGGTTCTATTTTTTGACTGCACCTGCGCAGTACCATGAACCCTACATTTCATCCACAATCAGTTTTCCCATATGGAAATCTCCCTTCATTTCACCTACCTCATACAAAAACTCACCAATGGGCCCCCCACCCTTCATTAGTTTTCCGAGTAAACTATGTCCTACATGGGCCACCCACATCACACTGGGGCACCCATTTCTGTATTTGTACATTTCTCCCCAATTATTCATTATTTATTGTACAAATGCCTTTATTTCCAGTCATTACATTACCTTTTTTGTCGTCACCTTTGGCGACCTACTTCCCTCTTTTTGGCCAACCACAACCCATGTCACCCTTGGTTGGAGCACTACTTATCATCTACCCTTGCCCGCATCGTCCATATCTTCAGAGTACCCCACAGGTCGCTTACCTCTGCCCTCTGAATTTGTTCACCTTGTCCCGCCTCTGGCACAACTTATCCTCGGTCTTGTCGTCCCCCTGACACTCAACCTCGTTGAACGGTTGCGGCCACTTTTTATCTCACACATACTCCAACCAAGGGCAGTCTTGAGTCTTCCCACATCTTGACTTCGTCCATGTACCTCCTCCACTTCCTCACCTCACCTAGTAGATTTCAAAAAGCCATTTGCTTCTGGGAGTCATGTCCCCCTTTTTTGTCGACATCAGCACAGTTTCCAGAAGGGAGACAGTATCTTGATTCTCATTATCCACTCAATGAGAGATCTCGGATGACACAGGGTGAAACACCATTACTCCCTGCTGTCGTTGACCCCCATCACATTCGACGCCAACACTTTCTCATGTTACGGTGGGTCTTACTTTGCGACTATTGCAGTTAGTTCTTTCATTTGCCGAAGACCTCTGAACTTGGCGGGGCTATCAATACCCACATAATTGTTGCTACTTATTACCATGATCACTGCCTACTATTCAGAGTATGTTCATTTACAGAATTATCTTCTTCCTTTATCACGACCGCCCCCAAGGGCACTGCAGTTGTCTACACCAACACTTTAGTCATCTTTTTTCAAAGTTACATGACACGAGCATGGGGCATGCCCGCCTCATTTGTACACAGTTTTCTATTTTACACACCTCATGGAAGGTCAGGTCCTACCGGTTCCTTTTTCCCTCCAACGGATTGCTCTGGATGATCCCACTATTTCTCTCTCTTACAACACCATTCTCAGTGGAAGAAACATTGATGGATTTCGGCTATACGTATGCTCCTAACCTCATCCATCAGGGGGCATCTGTTATCACTGAAATTTCGCCCGCACATGGTTACAAGAACTCAACATCATCAAACAGTGATGAAGTCATCCATGGCCCTGAATTAATACCAAAGCATTCAAAAAAGGTCAAAAACTATACAAAGTAGTGAAAAATTGAGGAGCGCTATGTAGACATTGGGCGTGTGTGCACATGCGCAAAACAGGAACACAAAAATCGTGCACATGCGCACGATGCGTGACTGTTATCGTAAAAATCCGGGCACCTGCTAAACGACGCATTTATGAGAGTGGTCGGCCTCCCACCCACTTATGGTTCAGCTCCCAAGCCGATTTGACCCTCAAATTTGGACTGGATTCGACTGGTGGGCTGGTCAAAGACCTAGGAATGCCCTAATTGGCCTCTTTTCACACTACAAAGTAGTTAAACAATAACCCAAAGGAATGCTATAAAAAGGCCATGGATGCACCTCATTTTTCAAGGAATTCAAAGTAATGTTATGCTGCCTCTATTCTCTTGAGGATTCCATCATTGTTAAGAGAATATTTGCACCATTGCATTGGACAATCCATCTCACCTATTGAGTGGATTTGTAAAGATTTCTTTCATCATTTTCCATTTTTATTTATTGTAAGAAGAGCTAGCTAGTGGGGGTCCAAGAGCCCTCCCTTGGAGGAAGAAGGGACTCATAGTCCCCTTTCTTCTTGGTGTATTGTTTCACTAATATATCAGCCTCAACATTGGTGACATGGGTCTTATGGTTCTTTTTGTTTCTATGTCCCTATGCTCATGAATTTAGTTGTTATTGCATTTCTTAGTTTAATTCTTAATTGTAGTCTTTTATTTTCTTTCCCTAACTCTTTTCCTTGCAGCTGTCCTGCTCATTAGACCCAACCGAGATTGCAAGAACCTCTATTTTTCTCACTAAGGTGACAAAATAGGTGCAACAGGAACCATGAGACAAAGTAAGAAACCTAAGGCATTCTCCAGCTATATGGCCTTGATGTGTGATCTCATAGAAAAGGAACCTACTTGCTTTGAAGAAGCCATTCAGAAGAAAGAATGGGTGGATTCCATGATAGAAGAATACCAGTCCATTATAAATAATGATGTATGGGAAGTAGTTACCAGACCAAAAAAAAAAGATGTGGTATCTTCCAAGTGGATATACAAGATAAAACACGCAACAAACGAAAGTATTGAAAAACATAAATCAAGATTTGTGGCTCATGGTTTTTCTCAAAAGGAAGGTATTGATTATGAAGAGACATTTACTCTTGTAGCCAGATAAACTTCTGTTAGAACCATCATATCTTTTGTAGCCAAAATGAAGTGGAGGTTACACTAGATGAATGTGAAAATAACCTTCTTAAATGGTGTTATTGAAGAAGAAGTGTATATAGAAAAACCACAAGGGTTTGAAGTTGAATATAGAAAGACTCATGTCTGCAGGTTGAAGAATGCTATGTATAGGCTGAAGCAAGCTCCTCGAGCTTGGTATGGAAAAATTGATAGTTTCTTGACAAGCTTGGGCTTTACCAAGAGTAAAGATGATTCTAACCTTTACTTCAAGGTTATGAATGATGAGCCTGTTAGAATATGAAGGATTGTTCTCGTTTTACCATTGACAATACCCTTGTCACCCAACCATAGGCCAAAGCCACCCTCCGAGCACCTTGATCTTGATAGAGAGAAGAATCTTGGGAGAAATCCAATAGCCAAGAAAGGCTAATGCACCAAGAAAGAAAGTAACCCAACCTGATCAGATAGTCCAACCCAAAACTTGCACAACACCTTCCCCATAACTTGCACACAAGACTGCTAGGCTGCAGTGTGCACAAGTGACTTCTGCAATTCTGAGAATGTGTCAAATGAGAGACTCACACCCTGTATTTATAGTATTCCTAGCAGACTTTCCTGGGCCGACTTCTCCCTCTGGGTACTAATTAATTCATAATAATTATCTTTCTTCAGCCGACATCTCGTCTAGGGTTACATTCATTTCTTTTCTTCCTTTCAGAATATTCTAATCTCGTCAAAGGTCATAATAAAGGTTCATACCTCCCGAAGCTACCATAATATCAACAATCCCTCCTAGCTAGGGAGGTATAACTGATAATGGTCTTGAGCACAAACAGACCATTCAACTGGTAGTATCACAAGCACCATCATTATTATCCAATTGGATAATCTCCATGACAACTAGTACAATATCAATTGATAGAACACAACTGTGCTTATCCATGGTAGTATGAAACTACTCAAACTGTGACACATAGTCACAAACAGTGGAACAAATCCACCATAGTAGCATATCTCTATTGTCTAGAGACAGACAATCTCCATAACAATCATTTGATATCAACCTACATGGAAAATATTGTTAAAATAAACTGAATCATCCGGGTCAATATTTCACTCACATTTGAAATAATCTCTGCCCTCAGAGTAGAACATCAACGATGGACTATCTACCTTATTCTTCTCAAACAAGGAAGAATGTTTTTTCTGATTTCTTGGACCATTCCTCACCCTAGGCCATTCCTTTGACACTAAACAAAGTGTAACCTGGAGAGAATGAATCTGCCCTAAGGAATGCCTTTCCCTGATTGCTGAGCCTGGACCATTCCCCACCCTAGGTCAGTCCTTTGACACTAAACAAAGTGCAACTTGGAGAGAATGAATACACCCTAAGGAATGACTGCCCAGACCATTTCCTCTGTTAACCACAAGAGGAAAATACTGTCCTGTATCAACCTCCAAAACAGACCATTCCTCATGTTAACCACAATGAGAAATCGTTGTTCGGTGAGGCGGGCCAGTCTTCTTGAGTAACCCTCAAGAAGAGAGACTTCCATAGACCACTCCCCATGTTAACCATAATGGGAATTCGTTGTCTATGATACATCAACAATCTGGACCATTTCCCATGTTAACCACAATGGAAAATCGTTGTCCGTCATAAATCTCAATCCACTTTCCGAACATGAAAGAATCTGCCCAAGCTGGACTATTTTTCAATCTTGAAAATAAATGTCTTCAATAATATTTCCAGTGCTCCCTCCCAACTTGGAGAATCATTTCTTCCCTTTCATCTAAGGGAGTTATTTCCATGATCCCCATCTTCTCTCGGAAATATGCAAACTTTATTCTTGATAGAGGTTTTGTCAGGATGTCTACTGTCTGCTCATCAATGGGATATACTCGAGATTTACCTCTCCTTCCTGGACTTTATATTGAATAAATTAGTATTTGATCTCAATGTGTTTCGACCTTTCATGAAACATGGGATGTTATGATAATCTTATACAACTCTGATTATCACAATGTATTATGGTCGATTTTGGAATCTGATCAAATAAATAAGAGATTAACTTCCTTAGCCATATTGCTTTTGTGCATGCTTCACATGCTGAGATATACTTTGCTTCTATTGTGCTTAGTGCGGTAGACTTCTGTTTCCTGCTACCTCAAGATATCATAGCAGAGCCCAAGCTGAAACACATACCTGAAGTGCTCTTTCTGTCTTCTGCACTTCCTGCCCAATCTAATTCTGTGAATCCATGAAGCTATATATCAATGGATGCAGTATATCTCAAACCATAGTTTATTGTCCCATGGATATATCTTAATACATGCCTTGCAACTATCCAATTCTCATGTCTCGGTTCCACCTGGAACTAGCTTAGTGTATTCATGACAAAGAAAATGTCTGGTCGAGTATTTACCAAATACATCAATGACCCAATTAGTTGTCGATATAGAGATGGATCTACTGGATCAGAATCTAGATCTTTCACATTTCTTATATCCGTATTCATAGGAGTGTCCATGGACTTACAATCCATCATTCCAAACTTCTGAAGGATATTTATTGCGTACTTTCCTTGTACAAGGAATACTTTACCATGCTTCTACCATACTTCTAGTCCCAAGTAATAATGCATGAGACCTAGATCTTTCATATCAAATTCAGAAGCTAGTTCCTTCTTGCACTGGATGATGAGAGACTCTTCACATGTTATGAATAGATTGTCAACATAGAGTAGTAGAATTACAGGTGCATTGTCCACGACTTTGTAGTAAAGGTTTGGATTTGCATGAATCTTGGAGAAACCAAGTCTCATTAGATAACTGTCCATTCTAGCATACCAAGCCCTTGGAGCTTGCTTGAGTCCATATAGGGCTTTCTTTAATCTGCAAATGTGAGTGTCTCTGGAATGTACCTCAAACCCTTGAGGTTGTTCAATATATACTTCTTCTTCAATTGCTCCATTGAGAAAAGCTGTCTTTACATCCATCTGATGTAAGTTCCATCCCATGGAAGCAACAAGAGATATGATAGCTCTAATGGAAGTATATCTAGCAACCGGAGAAAAGGTTTCATAATAATATTCTCCCTCCTTCTGGGAGAACCCTCTAGCTATGAATCTTGCCTTGTATTTTTCCACGCTTCCGTCTGCTGCATGTTTGATCTTATATACCCATTTTGAAGTTACCACTGATTTTTCTTTAGGTCTAGGTACAATTTCCCATACATCATTTTTCATAATGAATTGGTGTTCTTCCGTCATAGCTTCTTTCCATTGTCCCTTTTGAACCACTTCTTCAAACGTGGTAGGTTCTTCATCTAGAAGTTTTGTCATATATGCTGCATAACTTGAGAATCTTTTAGGCCTCTTACTCTTTCTGAATGTTCCTTCTGGAACCTTGAATCTTTCTACATCTTGTAAGGTAGCTTCAAGCAAAGCTAGTTGTTTCTTGGTCTCAGGTACAATATATGAATCAATGTTTTCACACGGTTCCATAGGATGATCAGGTTGTTCCTTTTATTCATTTTCATTTTTTGTGCTTTCATCATTAGGTTCTTCAATCTCTTCTTCTTCTATAGTTTCTTCTATGGGTTTCTTGAAATCCATATTTTCATTGAATGTTACGTCTCTGCTGACTTCGATCTTGTGTTGTTTTGGAATATATATTCTATAAGCCTTGGATGAATCACTGTATCCCACGAATATCCCCTTCTTTCCTGAGGGTTCTAGTTTATTCATTTTATCCTTGGGAATGTGAGAGTAAACAGGACATCCAAATATTCTTATGTTTTCCACATTAGGTTTCTTACCCAAGAAAGCTTCTTATGGAGTCATGTCCTTTAGTATGCGGTGAGGACTTCTTTTTTGCACATATATTGCTGTCATGGCTGCTTCTCCCCATAAGAACATGGATATACATTGATCATTTAATAGTGTTTTTACAGTTTCTTTGATAGATCTATTCTTTCTTTTTGCTACACCATTTTGTTGAGGATTATGAGGAGCAATAAGCTCCCTCCTAATCCCTTCTAATTTGCAGAATGCAATGAATTTCTTTGAGGTATATTCTCCTCCATTATCTGTTCTTAAGGTCTTGATCTTCTTTTTTGTGAGGTTCTCTATATCTGCTTTGAATTCTTGAAACTTGTTAAATACTTCATCTTTTGTCTTCAATAGATATAGCCAAGTCTTTCTTGAATAATCATCTATGAAGATTACATAGCATAGGGATCCTCCTAGATATTTAACTGGCATCGGACCAAAAACATTTGAGTGTATCAGATCTAGAATCTCCTTAGATCTGTTGTTGCTTCTTGGGAATGGTTTCTTGATATTCTTCCCAAGAGCACATCCTTTGCAGATTCCTTCATGTGTAGATTTCAATTCTGGTATTCCTTCAACCATTCTTCTAAGAAAAGGTAATGCTTGATAATTAATATGAGAGTACCTTCTATGCCAAAGTTCATTGGGGTTGACTTCATCATGTATGAGAGCTTCTTCATTTTGTTCTAGTAGTCTATACAGATTTCCTTCATGACTTCCAATAACCCTAGCATTCTCTATGCCATGATAACACTTTTCCAATCCACAAAATCTATTCTGTTTCCCTTGTCTTCTAGGCAAGATATGGATACAAGATTCTTTTCTAAGCCAGGTACATATAAAACATTGCTTAAGTGAACATTGTTACTTGATTTCAACTTGACGGAGGCTTGTCCAAATCCTTCGACTGGGTAAGTGATTTTGTATCCAAGCTCTACCTTGTACAATGTCTTCTTCTCATTTAGGTTTAAGAGTCTGGCTTGATCTCCCGTCATGTGCCTAGAAGCTCCACTATCAATTATCCACATGTAATCTTCAATTGTTCCGGTGAGTGTTGAGTAATGTAGAAGATTGATTTCTTCATTCATGTCTTCGGTTGACTGGTAGTTGGTCATGCCTTGATCCAAAACTTCAACTCCAACATTTCTGTCTTTTGAGAGAGCCAAAAGGTGCACTGAACTATGGCACATCTGAATATCTTCTCCTTGAGCAAGATGTTCCATCACAAGGTGTCATATCTGAGATTTAGGGTTTCTGCAACTGCTTCTGCTAGTAACCCTAGCGGTAGTGTCTTGGAAGTTGCTCTTGCTAGTAACCCTATCGACAGTTCCTCAACGAGCTCAGTATTCTAATGGCTATGTTTCCTTCCAATGGTTAGACTGAATGAAGGAGGTGTGGGCCCATAGCCTATTAGAATATGAGGAATTGTGCTTGTTTTACCATTGACAATACCCTTGTCACTCAACCATAGGCCGAAGCCACCCTCTGAGTACCTTGACCTTGATAGAGAGAAGAATCCTGGGAGCAATCCAATAGCCAAGCAAGGCTAATGCACCAAGCAATAAAGTAACCCAAGATGATCAGATAGTCCAACCCAAAACTGGTGCAACACCTTCCCCAGAACTTGCACAGAAGACTACCAGACTGCAGTGCGCACAAGTGACTTCTACAATTCTGAGAATGTGTCAAATGAGAGACTGACACCCTGTATTTATAGTATTCCTGGCAGAATTTCCTGGGCTGACTTCTCCTTCTGGGTACTAATTAATTCATAATAATTTTCTTTCTTCAGCCGACATCTTGTCTAGGGTTACATTAATTTCTTTGCTTCCTTCGAGAATATTCTAATCTCATCAAAGGTCATAATAGAGGTTCATACCTCTCAAAGCTACCATAATATCAACATAGCCAATTATATTGCTACTGTATGTGGATGACTTATTCTTAACAGGAGAAGAAAATCTCATCACAGATTGTAAGAAGAAGCTTGTTGCAGAGTTTGAGATGAAAGACCTAGGCCCAGTGCATTATTTCTTAGGTCTTGAAGTTTGGCAGAGTCCATAGAAGATCTTCCTTAACCAAGGGAAGTATGCAGTTGAAATATTGAAGAGATTTGACATGTTGAAATGTAAATCCATGAACACACCCATGGAAACAAATTTGAAGCTCCTGGTTGATACTTTGTCAGAATTGGTTGATGCTACTCTATACAAACATATTATTGGATCGTTGATGTATGTGAAAAATACCAAGCCAAATATATGCTTTGTTGTGAACACCTTGAGTCAGTATTTGGTGGAGCCTAGATGTGTTCAACTTGTAGCTTCAAAGCATGTGATGAGATACCTTAAGGGTACGTTGGATTATGGTTTCTGTTATATTGGAGATCATGCCTTCAGACTATATGGTTATACTGATTCAGATTGGGCTGGAAGTGCTTCAGACAAAAATAACACTTCAAGATGTTGTTTCAGTTTGTGGTCAACCATGACTTCATGGCAAAGCAGGAAGCAATCCAGTATTTCTCTCAACACGACAAAAGCGAAGTACATTGCAACATGTTCCACCAGTTGTGAAACCATATGGCTTCAGAAGTTGTTGACAGGTCTGTTCGATATAGAGATGAAAACCACCATGATTCTATGTGATAACCAAAGCTACATAAAGATGACAGAGAACCTAGTGTTCCATGATAAGTTGAAGCACATAGAGATCCGGTACCACTACATTTGTGACATGGTGTAGAGAGGAGTTGTAAAGCTCCAATATGTTGGCACATACGAGCAAGTTTCATGTGTGTTGACCAAGACTCTGTTGCATGTGAAGTTTGAGTACTTCCAAGACAAGATTGGTGTAGTCCAAAAGGACCTCCCTCAAAAGGGGGAGTGATGCTGGTGATACTATGGTATCCTGAACAATATTGGGTAGCTCCATTAGGATTTTATATCCTAGGGGATTGATCATCCCTCGAAAGATCCTGAAGGTCCGGTAAGGACAATATTTCAGAGTACATGTGCATGTATATGCCAGCTATGGTCAGTAGTGGTAGCTTCGTTAGGATTTTATATCCTAGGGAATCTTCTGATTCCTGGGAAGATCCCGAAGGTCCGGTAAGGATGGTCTGTCAGAGCACCACGTGGTAGCTTGTTAGAATTTTATATCCTAGGGAATCTTATGATTCTTGGGCAGATCCTGAAGGGCCGGTAAGGATGGTCTATAAGAGTACCACAAATGTTGTTGTTGATGAAACTACCTCATTCTGTTGCCACATGTTGATGATGTTGTTGTTCCAGCTTCGTGGTGTTGATGATGTTGTTGTTCCAACTTCGTGATATTGATGTTGATTTTTTAGCTTCATGATGATGATGATGATGATGATGATGTTGCTCCAAATCCATGCTGTAAATGATGATGATATTGATGATGAAAAAAACTTCCAATGATTTATAGATGTTCCAGTCAATGTTCCATATGTTGATGATGATGCTTCCCTCTCCTTCTCTTAATGATGTTGTATTGAGTCATGCCAGTAGAATACCCTTCTTGTTAAGGGGGAGTGTTGAAATATTGTAACTTGAAAGAATATTCTAATTATATTTGAGTTATTATCTTATAGATCAAATCCCCTTTTGTAGATTGATCATGTCGGGACTTGTATAAGACCAAATCCCCTTTTGTAGATTGGTCAAACCATATTTATATAATGGCATTTGTAAAGTCATCCCCTAGGGTTTATAAATTGGTTTTAACCACTCTAGGAAGAAGTCAACCCTACTAAGTGAAGAGACATAACCCTAGTGCCTCCTCAACGAGTATTTATAAGTGAGGATGGCACCTCACTTGTTCATTCACTCACTCACTCATCCAGTGCACACATTTTGAAGGTAGTTACAGTTGTAGGAGGAAGGAGAAGAGAGGCGCTTGCTCAGTCCTATTTTATTCTTGGAGTTTTGGTCTTAGTCTTGGCAATCTATTATTGAGGAAGTTTTTTTTTGGGTTTTCTCCCCAAAGAGGGTTTCCTAGGATAAAATGTTGTGTACCTTGTGATTGTGTTTCTTTCACCGATTCTCTTTATGCCATTGTTTTGGAATTTGGAAATAATATAATAACAACAACAATAAAAATTTAACATTGTATGGTGGTGTCATGTGAGAGTTGGTTTAATCATTTAGACAAATTGTATTAGATGCATTATCTTACTATTATTTTATACTTGTGCTAATTGGATTATCATGGTTTTAGATGAGTTTCTTCAATAGAGGTAGAAACAGAGGAGGAAATGGGGGAAACAGAGGAAGAAGAGGCTGAGGGCCTAATACTTTTTGGTATATTGGGGGCATAAAAATTGAGGTTTTCTATTCATTTTGATGCTGACTCTGATGAGTTCTAGAAGCTGATCCAAACATGACATTTGAAACTTGGTGGTAAGAAAGCCTTGCCACAACCCCAAGAATTCCCCAATGTTATCTTACAACCTCACTCTGGTATTTTAAATATCAAGAATCTCTTGTAAAGCATCATGTTGATGGATGGGGTAACTTGTCTTGTAATCCTTCTTCAACTGCAAATCAATGGCCTATTCCTCTCCCTCCTCTACGAGTTCATACTATTATTGCTAGTGCATCTATTCCTTTGCCTCTAGTTTAGCTAGTGCTACTTGTTCACACAACTGCTACACATGAGACCATGCATCCTCCTCTTCCTCCTCCTCCAAAGGAACATAAAACCACACCACATTGCTCCTAGATTGACAAATTTAAGAAACATGCTACTTCAAATAGCATGTCCAAATCCTCTTCCTCTACTCTTTCATATATTAAATCAACAGGTAGTGGGAAAACAAGTTTACGTAAAGAGCAACCTGAATTTCCCAGCTAGAAGAGAAGAAGTCCCAATATGAGGACTTTGTTAAAGAAATAGATGAGTTTTTCAGGAAGAAGTTTCCTGAATTGTTTTAATTATTTTTATACAAATTTTGACTATGACACCTTTTTGAGGACATATGGCAGAACCATGATATTTATTTTTGAAACTTTTAAAATATCATGTTATTTTATGGGAGACACAAATGTTTTAGGCTGTGGTGTTTGAGATGCATGTTTTGGTATGTTATATGATGCTGATATATTAGATATTTGATTAAATATATGATGGAGCAACGAGGAAATTCTATTTATGATTTTTGAAATAAAGTGTGCATATAGAGGGGGACCCAACCTATTTAGTTATTATTTATTAATTATGCTTATCAATAAAGTTATTGTCCTATTTGTTAACTAAAGTTATTTAATTTTAGTAAACTAAAAGTAGTTCAACTACTTGAGGAACTACCTTTTAGAGAATAAAAGGAAGAACCAAAGGACAAAGAAGACATGAGGAATTAGAGATAAACACCTATGATAAGGTTTTCTCTTGTTTCATATTGAGATTTCTGAATTACATCTTCTCATTTTTCGAGTTTCTTAAAAAGGATTAATCCCCTTGTTGATAGTAGGATCTTTGTAAAGGTAGAATAGAAGAAAGGACTATGAAGCATTGATATTTGACATGCTGCATAAGGTCATTCAATTCTCTTGATAGTCTCTATAATTTTATTAGAATTTCTGAATGAAGTTTCAGGTCCGATTAAGTTATTTTGCAAAGTCCAAATTTGGTGGGCTTGTGACTTGGTTGATCCAGTGTATACAATCTTGGTCATTTTATTTTAGACACCAATTGTCTATGTATGATGTTCAATTCTATATTAGACTTCTAAGCCTGATCTTGGTCCTCACGCTTATAGGGGTTTGAAAAGAGACAATCTTGTTGTAATGCAGAAAATATTTTATTAATAAAATCTGATTTTTCTCAATTGAGACTTGTGTATTTTTTATTTTCAGATCTTTATATTCTTTACTTCATTCATTTTAATTCTTGTAATCATTTACACATAAAATTTTACATTTTCTTTAACATGAAACACACAATTATAAAATAGCATCAGGTCCAAGAACATATTTCTTGAGGGATGATTGATATTTTTGCAAGGATGTAAACCTAGGGCAACATTCTTGCCTATCTTACTTTAGCCTAGTAAGCTTAAAAAATGCTTGAGTGTGGACTTTCCATTACTCGCATAAACATTTATTTGGAGACCATACTGGGGAGTAATATTTTACTCTCTAGTTTTGTTATTTTGTATATTTTGTATTTTATTAATGATTCTGCCTACCTGAAAACAACCTGATTTAAGATTTCCTGATCAAAGAAACATTGCTTCTTGTCTTTTTGACTTTATTCTTGAAACCGTCCGTACCCAGGAAGAGCTTGAGCATTCTTGGGAAGCCATAGCTAGAGACACTGAAATTCAATACCAAAGAGAATCCCTTCAGAGGAAAGATAAAAAAACCTCCTCATGGATTTTTGTCTTATGTCCACTCATTCACATCATTCTAGACATTTAAGAGTTCAATCACTTGAATTTGATCCTCTCCTAGAAATAGGAAGGAAAAAAGAAATTGTTGATAATCTTTTGTCTAAACTTAGAAGATCTTTTTCATATTCTTCTTCCGAAATAACAAGTATTTCTGTCTCTTTTCCTCCTTGGCATCCCACAATGAATTCATCTGACAGTTCTTTTGGTAGTACCAGTGTTTGTACATCATCACAAGCTTCAACATCTTCCTTAATAGGAATTAGGTACATCCACTATAATTGTGTTGTCTCCACCACAAATCCAACCAAAGTAATTAAATAGTTTGGTTTATTCAAATTTGAAGAAGATTTATATGCTACTCCATGGCATGTATCTTCTCCACTTAATTTATCTCCAACATCAATTCCCTTTCCTAAATTCAAATTCCATTTGCCCAAATTTTCTGGAAATGACACTATATCAGTCAATGCGCATCTCATTTCCTTTTCTAATGCTTGTCACAATATTGGGGAAAATGATGAGAATGTTTTTATGCGGCTATTTCTCAATTCATTAAAGGGTAAATATGCAGCTAATTTCTTTGAATTACCTCCAAAAGTATTCTCTACTTGGGTAGAGATTCCTTATTGGTTCAAACCTACATATAAACAACCCCAAATTCCAACAGATAAGATTAAATATTACAATAATTTTGTTTACAACAAGGGTGAAACCATCAAATCTGTCAATTTACGTTTAACTAAATTGTACAATCAAATCCTAGATATAATCAAACCTCACAATCAAGCCTCTTTGATGCATTATTATAATACCTTACCTGCACCTTACAAACATAGGTTTGAAGAAACTAATGTTGATAATCTAGGATCGACCTTACACACCTTCTTGGAATTTGAAGAGTAATTGGATAGGATAGGTCTTCCAAGTGTAGATTATGTCAAACAAAATGACATGTCAACTATTTTATAGTTGGTACTGGATATGATAAATCAGATGATTTCTTTTGAAATAAAAGGAGTGACTTCTACATCAACCCTTGCTGAAACTTCCACACAAGTTGTCTTAATAAATCAACCAACTAATTTTCAATTTAATACTCAACCAAAGGCTATTTTCTAGGGATTAGTGTAATTTTTGTGATGAAAACCATGATGAAATTACCTGTGAGGTAAAAAAGAAAGCACAGGAGCACATCTTTGGCAAGAAATATGATACAACCATTTCTACCTTAGATTGGGATCCTGAAGAGGATGTTATGATGGTAGATATAAGGAATAAATCACATGCAAACAAAGGGAAGGATGGTAATCCAAAAACTACCTTTTCCCCATCTTCATCCTCTCAACAGATAAACCCTTAGATTACTAAGGGTACCCAAAGTCAAGAGTTCTACCTCTTCTCCCTCTTCTTCTAAATACAACATTATCAAATATCTAGCTACAATCAAAGCATATGCATATTTACTGGATATGGTCACCGTCCCTGAACAACAAAGTCATCTGGAAGAATTTATGGAGGGTAAAACTTCCACCACAACTAGTTTATCTGAAGAGTCTAATGAATAATAATTGTACATAAACAAAGTAGGTGTATATAACCCTAGGAGTTATGTAAAAAAATCCTCCCTTCTATGTATTAGTAAAAATAATGGATAATATTTCCCATTGCTACTTGATTGATGGTGGGTTAGGTCCCAATGTTATGTCAAATATATCATGGAAGAATTGGTTCTTTGATGTACTAATGAAAATTCAAATATTATGTTGTCTTATAATAGTCAACAACAAGTTACAAATGGAGAAATAAAAAATGTAACAATAGTCTTATGTTCTCATCCAAATATTAGAACCACCTACAACATTCGGGTCATAAACATGCCAGTTAGCAATTATTCTATCATTCTAGGAAGAGACTGGCAAGAATTGACTAGTGGGTGCATTTCTTTAGACAGGTCACACATGTCCCTCCCTAAAAAATGAAAGAATATCATTTCCTTTAGGGAAGGGAATATCTTTCCATATATTTATAGTCTTCCTCAACCACATGTAAATTATATTGAGGAGGATCTTGGTGTATATTCAATCTTTCTTAAAGAAGATGATGATTATATATTAGCCTCTTTAGAGCCTGGAGATGGAATGTGGCACATGCACTTTGATGGTTCCTATTCAAGTGAGGGTAATGGTGCAGGTATTATATTGTATTCTCCTATAGGAAAGATTCACAAATTTTCTTATAGATTAGAATTTTCTTGCACCAATAATATTACAGAATTTGAAGCCTTGATCTTCAGAATTGATTTTTTTTTTATCATCTTACTATGTTAGGGATTCTGATTTGATTGTGAATATAGTTATAGGAACCTATACTCCAAAAATTTTAATTAAAAGATACATACAAGTAGTTTGGTATCTGTTGATGTTACGATAGCTGCGGGAGGTATTAACCTCCATGTATAACCTCTGACCATATTAGAATGTTCCAGAAGCTAGAGAAACCCTAAACAGATGTGTAGAAACCCTAGAAGACATGTCAACTCAATAAAATATTTAATATTTAAGTGTTAGCCTCTAAAAGAATAAGTTGGCTTGGACAAGAGACAAAGAGCACTATAAATAGAGGGCACTTGAGCTCATTTTGTCATTCACTCTCTCACAGATCACACAAGACAAGTGGTACGCAAGTTTGGAGAAGGAGTGCAACTGCAACTGGGTTTTTGGTCTTGGTTTCTAGTTTGTGGACTTTATGTTTGGTGCGCTATTCTTAGATAAAGAAAGATACATTATCTCTTTGTTATCACT
>ML809033.1:97036-121489 GCA_009831015.1 Picea engelmannii
CTCTACTTGAGCCATTATATCTCTTGCAGTATCCATGGGTTGGAGTTTACATCAGATGGATGTAAAGATTGTTCTTCTCAACAAAGTAATTTAAAAACAAGCATATGTAAAGAAACCTCAAGGTTTTGAGGTATACCAAAAAGAGACCCATGTATGCAGATGGAGGAAGACCTTGTATGGATTCAAGCAACTTGGTGCAGAGCCTATCATGTACAACATAAGCATGGTGAAAAATTCCTATGATAAAGGAAGTGTATCGAAATGGTTCTTCAGAAGTCCGGGATAATGGATTACAAATCCATAGAAAATTCCCATGATGACGGATCTGAAGAAGTTGAGAGACTCTGATCCAATAGACCCGTCCCTATATCAACAATTGAATGGCTCATTAATGTATTTGGAGAATACACAGCCATATATTTTCTTTGCTGTGAAGATAGTTCCAGGTGGAACCTAGCCATGAAAATTGAAGAATTGCAAAGCATGCCTTGAAATATCTTCGTGGGACGTTTGAGTTATGATATACAACTGCATGAATTTATCGATTCAAATTG
The DNA here is from genome assembly GCA_009831015.1 of Picea engelmannii. Classification (NCBI taxonomy): domain Eukaryota; kingdom Viridiplantae; phylum Streptophyta; class Pinopsida; order Pinales; family Pinaceae; genus Picea; species Picea engelmannii. Next base: position 97,591 of record ML809033.1, read on the forward strand.
GGCAAGTAGTGTAGATGAAAAAATAAGTGCTTCTTGGATATGTTTTAGTTTGAGCTTTGTCACGATATCACATGAAACAAAATTTTGTTGCACTCAACACTGTAGAAGCAAAGTGTATTGCATCTTGTGATGCTTGCACAAAATTAGTGTGGCTATGTAAGCTGGTTTCTGGACTGTTTGATCAGGTGCTGGATTCGACCGTGATATATTGTGATAACCATAGATGTGTGAAGTTCTCAGATAACTTGATGTTCCATGATAGGTCGAAGAACATTGAGATCAAGTACTATTTTCTCTGTGATAAATTCCAGAGGGGAGAAGTGGTTCTCTAGTATATCTCCATTGATGAGAAGATAACAAGTATTTTGGTAAAGCCTCTATCCAAGATGACAAGTTTGCATACTTAAGGGAAAATATGGACTCGTGGAGATGACTTCCTTATTGGAAAGGGAAGTGATTACTCTCTAGGTTGGGAGGGAGCACTGATATGTTATTGATATATGGGAAGTCATTTTCCAGTTTGGAAAATAGTCTAAGTTGGGAATTCACTTTCTAGTACAGAAAGTGGTCCAAGATTTCTGACGGACAATTATTTTCTAGTTAGGAAAATGGTCCAGAATGAACAGTGATTTTTGTAATAAAAATGGCTCGATAGATTGCTGATGTACCATATACAATGATTCCCCTTGTGTCCAGTGTGGGGGAATGGTCTAGGATAATCATTCTCCTTGGAAGCCACTCTGAGAAGTGGTCAAGAATAATGGTCCGCCTCTCTGGGAGGTCATTCTTTTGAAGTTCATATTTGTGAGCAGTTTCAAAGAATGGTCTGATGTAGGAGGTTGAGACAGGATAGTCATTTCTGTAGGAAATGGTACGAATAGTCATTCTCTGGGGCACACTCATTGTCTCCAGGTTGCACTGTGATTAGTGCCAAAACAATGGCCCAGTTAGGTTGAATGGTCCATGTTCAACATCAGGGACAATCATTCCCTAGGGCAGACTCATTCTCTCCAGGTTGCACTGTGAATCATGCCAGAAGAATGGCCCAATTAGGTTGAATGGTCCATGTTCAAAAATCAAGGACAATTATTCTTCTATGCTTGGGAAGAATAGTCTAGACATCCCATGGCTGATGTTTAACTTTCTGAGGGAAAATGCTCTTCCATATCTCACAAATGTGAGTGGAGGAATGGCCCAATTGACTCAGTTTGTATCATGATATTGTTTATGCAGGATGAAATCAGATGATATGATTGTTGTGGAGACTGTATGTCTATGGATAGTAGATGTATGTTACGATGATGGATGTGCTCCACTAGTAGTGATTGTGTGTCACTAGTTAATAACTGTGTGCTACTAGGAGTGGTTGTGTACCACTAGATAGTAGTTGTGTACTACTATGGATAGACATAGTTGTGTTTTATTGGATGGCATTATAGTAGTTGTATGTTATTATCTGATTGCCATGCAAAATACCACTAGTGTTGGAGATAATTTCCAGCAAGATGGATAGTCAGTGTGCTGGTGGAAAAACATTCTCCTTGTGGAGAATGGTCTGGATTGACAAATTGCTGACGTATCTGTTGACGGGTCCTAAATCCATTTAACTCAACAACATGAACCAAACCCACCACTGAGACCCAATTAGACTCTGCAACATTTAATAGTGGAATGGTTCTCAAGATCTTGCGATCCATCCAAATAATCGATGGGCTTTACGTTTTCTTGTGAAGGTTTCTCCTTCAGTTCAAACGTTCTCTTTTTTTGTATTTTCTCTTAGGTGGGACCAATATAAGATGGAAGCCTCTATAAACCAACTAGGTAACAAAACAGGAATAGGTTTCACTACTGGAGAAGAGGCTGAGCTTGGGATAAACCTTACTCTAGCATGCAAGCAATAATTCTATACCACATGCCTAGTACTAATACGTTAACTTCAATTTCTGACTGAGATACGATTTATCAGAAGAAAACATGTATGCGATAAATGATGGAAAGTAAAATAATTCACTCATCTCTAATCATCAATCACATAATAATCCAATGATTCATTTTCATCATTAAAGAAAAGAACTGTAAAACATTGCATCAGATAACTTAACAAAAGATTTAATAGCTCTTACTTGTTACATCATCCATTCATGAGACGAGATAGGAAATAATTATTCTCCACATCCAATCATACATGATTTTGATGAAAAACACAAAATTGTCTCTGGTCTAGAAGGACTTCTTAATTGAAGGAAACTCCAAAATAGTTCTTACCAAAACCAAAAATGAGAGTTTCTTGCAACAACCATCGACCCTTAACTAATCGATCGATTCTCTTATTTATAACATAAAATTAACTAAAATAACAACTAACGTGCATATAAGAAAACAAAACTCACCACATGTCGTTCTCTCCTAGGAGTCTTTCTAACAATCATCTCAAGATATCACTTAAGAGGGTGACTCTTCTCATACTCCGACCACTTGATGAACAGATCCTCGCAGGTGTGGGCGTATGAGAATCTATGATGTTCCATCGGGGCTACATAAATCTCTCTTATCTCTATCGCATGTGCCCGATACTTGACTAGACTGGCACTTAACTGTTGCAGCATAGCCCAAGATTTGATCGGCTGTTCCATAAACTATAGCACCTGACCTGGCGCCGTGTCTGTCACCCTTTTTATTTCTTCGGCCCATGATGAATCTTGCTCGGTGTGCGATTTGACTATTTTGTGCAAGTCGAAAAAGTCATCGGGTGTGCCAAATTCGAGGAGTCCTATCTCTTTCATCACCCGATTGATCTTGATCTATTTCTTCTCACATTTGGCCCATTTCTCTTGTATTTCTCGATGAGGTTCTCGATGTTGAAATAATGTAACTGCAAAGAGTATTCTAATTATTATTAGATATATTATTCATTGGATCAATCCCCATTGCGAATTGATCATGTTGGTTACTATAAAGGACCAAATCCCCTTTGACAGATTGGTCAAAAGATAATTGTAATAGGCAGAATAAGAAGTCGGCCCCAGAAGATATTAAAGAGGCCTCGAAATATAATAAAGGTGGTTATAACCACCCAGTTGGAGAATTCGGCCCTGCTAGGGAAGAGACACTTCATGCAATTCTAATATAAATAATGAATCTAGCGCCTCACTTAGACACACAACTCACTTGCTCATTTTGTGAGACAAGATTCAGATCTACAGTTAGAGAAGAAGGAGAGAGAGTGGCGCATATCTGGGAGAGGAATTTCTGTATTAGTTTAAGATATCTCTTGGCATTGTATTGGTTATCTATATTAAGGAAGTTTTGTTGGGTTTTCTTCCCCTAGAGGGTTTCCCAGGATAAATGCTGTGTATCTTGTGATTGTGTATTTCTTAGTGATCTTGGATTATGCTATTGTTATCTAATGAAATGCAAACAACTATAATAATGGCTTAAACATTAACATGGTATCAGAGCCAAGCTGAAGAGAGCATCTTTCACAAGAGAAAAGTGAAAAATGTCACTGTTGTTGTACATGAAAATTAGGGCTTTTTGTTCGAAAGGTATTTTAGCCCTAAAACCACCTAGAAAAGTGCACCCTCCCCCAAGGATCATTTTGGCACCTTCAGTGCACCTTTTCAGTGGCTAGATCTCCCGGAAAGTGAAACCCTAGTTTCACAAAGTACTAGAAAACCAGAAAACCAGAGTACCAGAAGTACCAGAAGTACCAGAAAATTAGAAGCACCAGTCCATAAATCTGCAGATCAAGTTTGAGGGGGTAAAAGTTGGATTTTCGAAATTCTGACTACACCAACATACTCACCTCATCTCAACGCATCTATTCCCTGGATCAGAATTTCAAAATTTGAAGTTTGAAAAATTAGGGTTTCCTCATAAAACCCTAAGTTGCAGTTGCAGTTGCAGTTGCAACATCAGTTGTAGTTTTCTTAAGAGTTGGTAATGATTACCACTACTACCAGATGGAGCCACTACCTACAAATGCTATTAGAGGTATGTACTCACATATGTTTAATGGTTAAACCCTAAAGAGTATTTGTAGAAGAAGAGATCTCTTGCCATAGATCCAGAAGGATCTCAAGATCCAACACATTCAAAGGAATGAAGCAACCCAGGTGTGATTATTATGATATGCATTATTATTTTGATGAGTGTTGCATGTTGTATCTATGACCATCATTCTAACCTTTTCTGAGTCAAGGTATTAGATGGATTAAAAGTTGAGATCATGGAGCTTATGCTCTAACCCAACCTTCTGTCATGATAGCATATTGTCTTAGTACAACAGACAGGTTAAAGAAAGCACTCGTCATCTTGAGTGAAGGAGACTTGGAATAAAAGCAAGCACTCATTCCTGAAGATAAGGCTACAGGTTTGATTAAATCAAGTTGATAAGATTCAAAGGTACACATGACAAGTTGATGACTATAGTTGAGATAACAGTCTTGTAAAGTATTATACTTGATAACATGTGAGCATATAGAGTTAAATTCTTTTCCTGATACAACTAACACCTTCTATAGGAGAAACCTCATGTGTTAGTTCCAGGTTGCCATGGAAGAATGTTTGGTCACAACACTTTGAGAGTGTTGATCTCATTTCGTATTGTATTCCTTACCTTTAATAGTTTCTTTAGATAAATTATAAGTGATAGCTCTAAAGGATCTACTGTGATGATTGTTCATGCTATTGCTTTATATTATCAGAAGGATATTAGTCTTGCTTGTTGTTTTGTTGACCTTGCTCCAGGTCACATGTAATAAACTTGAGGAAGCTATAGTGAAGGTTGTAGAAGGCAATGTGCTAAAGGAGAGACCATAAATGAAGAAATCATCATTGGAAAAGAAGAAGGTGGCTTGCATAAGCTAAAGGGTCACTTAGAAGCTTCCATGACCCACACCATTGAAGAATCCATGTGAACTTTGGCATAGAAGATCAGCTCACATCAACTACAAGGTGCTACCATACATATGCAAAGAGGTCACAGGTTTACCAGAACTGAAAGGTGACCATGAAGGCGTATGCAATGGATGTGCACAAGGGAAGAACATCAAGAACCCATTTCTAAAGAAAGACAACAAGGCAGAAGGAGTCCTAGAGCTCATTCATTAAGATGTGTGTGGCCCAATGCCATTGTCCTCCATTAGTGGGAATTCAAAGCCTTGATAGAGAATCTTTTTGAGAGAAATATCAAGATACTCAGGTCAGATAATGGAGGATAATACACCTCAAAAGAGTTCATGAACTTCTGCAAAGATGTTGAGATCAAGAGGGAACTCACTACTCCCTATAATCCCCAACAAAACGGTGTAGCTGAACACAAGAACATGACAATAATGGAAGCTGTGAAGACTATGATCCATGATCAAGATCTTCCTATGTGCTCATGGGAAGAAGAAACAATGGCAACTGTATATGTGCAAAACTGATTATCCCCTAGTGCACTTGGGCTCAAGACCCTAGAAGAGATGTACATCGAAAAGAAGCCAGAGGTAAGCCATCTCAAAATATTTGGCTGCCCAATATTTATTCATATACTGAAAGAGAAGAGAAACAAGTTGGAACCTTCAGGAAAGAAGGGAATATTTGTGGGATACTATGAGGTTTCCAAGGCCTTCAGAATCTATATACTAGGTCATCATCACATTGAGATTAGCAGGGATGTGACTTTTTATGAAGATGCCAGCTTGAAGAAGTATATGAAGAGGAACCCATAATCCCCAAGACTGCAAAACCAATGAGGGAGGTTCCCAGAGTTGCTGAACTAGTGAGGGAAGTCGTAACTTCACCTGATGAGGAATCACTAGAAGATCATGACCTGATAGAAGTTCAAGAACCTCCTTAGATGAGGATCCTCCATAAAAGGAAGCCATCTTGGGCTAGAGAGCTTATTCAATATGGAGAGAAGTATGCTACCTTAAGGGTACAATAGATTGTGGTCTCAACTATGATGGAGATCATGATTTCACATTGAGTGGATATACTGATGCAAATTGGGCAGGAAGTGTTTCTGACAGGAAAAACACTTTAGGATGTTGTTTTAGTTTGGGATTAGCTATGATCTTGTGGCAGAGTAGGAAGCAATCTAGTATTGCTCTCAACACAGCAGAAGCAGAATACATTAATGCATGTTTTGCCGGCTGCGAAGCTATATGGCTTCGAAAGTTGCTGAATGACCTATTTGACTTAGAGATGAGAGAAACCTTGATTCTATGTGACAACCAGAGCTGCATAAAAATGACATAGAATCCTATATTCCATGACAGGTCGAAGCACATAGATATCCATTATCATTACATCCGTGACATGGTACAGAGAGGAGCCTTAAAGCTCCAGTGCATAAGCACGAATGAATAGGTTGCTGACATGTTGACCAAGCCCCTATCTCGTGTGAAGTTTGAGTACTTCTGAGATAAGCTTGGCATAGTTTGAAAGGACCTTCCTCGAAAGGGGGAGTAGTTGTTGTGTTCCTTGCTTCTGACCTAGTTGTCAGATGTAAAGAAAGATGAGATGTTCCTTGCTTCTGACCTAGTTGTCAGATGTAAAGCAAGTCTAGTTCCCTGCTTCCAACCTGATGGTTGTGACGTAAAGCAAGATGTGTACCTTGCTTCCAACCTGATGGTTGTGATGTAAAGCAAGATGATATGATGAGACTAGCACTGAGCTTCCGACTAGATAGCTGTGATGTAAAGCCAATCTAGTATCCTGCTTTCGACCAGATGGTTTTGATGTAAAGAAGGATAAGTATCTTGCTTCCATCTTGAGTGCTGTGACGTAAAGCAAGACGATGAGATGAGACTAGTACTCTACTTCCAGCCTGATAGCTGTGACATAAAGCCAGTCTAGTATCTTGCTTCCAGCTTGAGTGCTGTGACGTAAAGCAAGACATTGAGATGAGACAAGTACTGAGCTTCCAGCTTGACAGTTGTGACATAAAGCCAGTCTTGTATTATGATGATCCAGCCTTGTGCTGTGATGATGATGATGTATCTGTTTTTATACTAATACATATTGATGCAGGTGATGATGGCATTCCTTTGAGAATGACGATGTTGTTGATGAAGAAAACTTTCGATGATTTATAGATACGCCATTCAGTGTTCCAAGTTGATATTGATGATGTTGTCCTCTCACCCATTTGATGCTATTGATGATGTTGTCCTCTCTCTCTCACATGATGCTGCTGAAGAATACCCTTCTTGTTAAGGGGGAGTATTGAAATAATGTAATTGCAAAGAGTATTCTAATTATTATTTGATATATTATTCATTGGATCAATCCCCATTGGGGATTGATCATGTCAGTTATTATAAAGGACCAAATCCCCTTTTGCGGATTGGTCAAAAGATAATTGTAATAGGCAGAATAAGAAGTCAGCCCTAGAAGATATTAAAGAGGCCCTGAAATATAATAAAGGTGGTTATAACCACCCAATTGGAGAAGTCGGCCCTGCCAGTGAAGAGACACTTCACACGTGCTAGTCTAATATAAATAAGGAGGCTAGCGCCTCACTTAGACACACAACTCACTTGCTCATTTCGTGAGACAGGTTTCAGATATGTAGTTAGAGAAGAAGGAGAGAGAGGCGCATATCTGGGAGAGGAATTTCTGTATTAGTTTAAGAGATCTCTTGGCATTGTATTGGCTATCTGTATTAAGGAAGTTTTGCTAGGTTTTCTTCCCCTAGAGGGTTTCCGAGGATAAATTCTACGTCTCTTGTGATTGTGTATTTCTCAGTGATATTGGATTATGCAATTGTTATATAATGAAATGTAAACAACTATAATAATGGCTTAAAAATTAACATGGTATCAAAGCCAAGATGAAGAGAGCATCTTTCACAAGAGAAAAGTGAAAAACGTCACTATTGTCGTACATGAAAATTAGGGCTTTTTGTTGGAAAGGTATTTCAGCCCTAAAACCACCTAGAAACATGCACCCTCCCCCAAGGATCATTTTGGCACGTTCAGCGCACCTTTTCAGTGGCTAGATCTCCCGGAAAGTTAAACCCTAGTTTCACAAAGTACTAGAAAACTAGAAAACCAGAGTACCAGAAGTACCAGAAGTACCAGAGTACCAGAAGTACCAGAAAACTAGAAGCACTAGTCCAGAAATCCGCAGATCAAGTTTGAGGGGGTAAAAGTTGGATTTTCGAACTGAATACACCAACATACTCGCCTCATCTCAGCGCATCTATTCCCTGGATCAGAATTTCAAAATTTGAAGTTTGAAAAATTAAGGTTTCCTCATAAAACCCTAATTTGCAGTTGTAGTTTCAGAACCAGTTGCAGTTGCAGCATTAGTTGCAGCTGTAGAACCACTTGCAATCACCCTTGAAGTTTTCTTAAGTGTTGGTAATGATTATCGCTGCTACCAGATGGAGCCACTACCTGCAAATGCTATCAGAGGTATGTACTCACATATGTTTAATGGTTAAACCCTAAAGAGTATCTGTAGGAGAAGAGATCTCTTGCCATAGATCCATAAGGATCTCAAGATCCAACACATTCAAAGGAATGAAGCAACCCAGGTGTGATTATTCTTATATGCATTATTATTTTGATGAGTGTTGCATGTTGTAGCTATGACCATCATTCTAACCTTTTATGAGTCAAGGTATTAGATGGATTAAAAGTTGAGATCATGGAGCTTATCCTCTAACCCAACCTTCTATCAAGATAGCATATTGTCTTAGTACAATAGACAGGTTGAAGAGAGCATTCGTCATCTTGAGTGAAGGAGACTTGGAAGAAAAGCAAGCACTCATTCCTGAAGACAAGGCTCCAGGTTTGATTAAATCAAGTTGATAAGATTCAAAGGTACACATGACAAGTTGATGACTATAGTTGAGATAACAATATTTATAAAGTATTATACTTGATAGCATGTGAGCATATAGAGGTAAATGCTTTGCTTGATACAACTAACACCTCCTATAGGAGAAACCTCGTGTGTTAGTTCTAGGTTGCCATGGAAGAATGCTTGGTCACAACACTATGAGAGTGTTGACCTCATTTCATATTGTATTCCTTATCTCAATCTTTGATTCAGACAAGTTACAAGTAATAGCTATAAAGTAGCTACTGTGATCTCTTAAAATAATAATCTAAAGGAGCTATTGCCCAATACTCGGCCAATTGCTTTATGGGATGAAGGATGCTTTCTTTTAACACCCGAAAGCCATGTTCTTCTGTATCTCGGCCCTATTGGAATGCACTGATATAGTTGACTCTCTCCATGGATTGTTGTGCTTTCTCGTACCACCTCTCCATATCTTTGCACGTCGCAAGTGCCATGAGGGTGTCTTCCTGGAGCTCGACTATCCTTGCAGTAAATAGGTGTCATTCATTTGTAAAATTGTTTCAGGCCTCCTTGAATTCTTTCCTTAGGTACATCGCGACCTGTGTGGTGTCCTAATAATACTTCACCAAGTGGCGCAAATGTTTGAATTCCTTTAAAGAAGCAACCAACTCCTCTTCATCCCTTTTAGCTCTGTCCAGGGTGGCATCTTAAATTTCCATCCCTACGTCGATAAGTTCGGATGTTTTGACATGCTCTGTGTTTATAAAATTTTCCTTTGTGGTGATGAGGATGGAGCAGTCTAGGGTGATCCTTCTCTTCTTGGTGGTTCTCTGGACAATAACCTTCATTTTCTAGTCATAAGCAATGGAATGTATGTTGACTACTTCATCCACAGGTTCGGGGATTTGCTGATCTCCCCATGTGATCATATGTCCCAGGCTCCCGATGGTATGTACTTGTTCGAGACTTGGTTCTTGAGTTTCCTCCCTATTCTCTGAAGGCCCAACTTCTGTCTTTCGCTCATCAGGGGTTTGAGTATCGATCGAAATTGAGGCATTAGAGGTATGCTCGGTACTTACTTGATCATCGGCCGTTGAGATGCCTATTTCCTACTGTGGAGCTCTTTCTTTTGGTTCATCTGACCCTAGATCATTCTTTGGGCTGTCTGACTGGGTCTCTGGTGCTTTGGGCAGTTGAGTGTGTAGGCTGCTCTCGACCTCTTGCTCGTTTTGTGGAACCCCTTGAATTTGAGTGTTGGGAACATGGGAAGTTGTCTTCTTTGGTCCCTTTTCTTCTTCAATATGTACATGGGTTCCAAGAGATACTTCTGGGCTCTCATCATCATCATAGATTTTAATCAGTTCACTCAGGGGGTTTGGCACACTTGTTCTCTCTGCTGTCCCAATCGTTTCTGGCTAAGTCACAACACCTGTCAGTGATCCAACTGGTGGCATTGTGAATTCAGGGTCATCTAACCCAGTAATTTCATCAAGGTCTATGAATTCAAGGTTGCTTGGTCCTACCTAGATTTATTCTAGGATGTCGGTCGGGAGCCTTGTCATCCTTATGAGGTCTGAGTCATTTTGCAGCTGACCCATCATCCGCTGTGCATGTTCTAACATGAGTAACCCCCTCTCCCATGGTTTTCGAGCCTCGGGAAGACCTCTACCTTGCACCAAGGCTGCTTGGGGAATCTGTTCTGCTTCGACCGCTAATTGGGGAACTGACATTTCAAGCACTATCATTTCTTCTTTGGCCCCGAGGGCCCCTTGAGCCGATTGTTCTAGGATTGTTTCTTTTTCATCCAATATCATGGCTTTGAACCTGGTCATCTTAGGATTGACCATCCTTGCCACAACCTCGTCCCAATCCTGGGAATTTTCCGTGAATACCTCATATTCAAACTTGTCATGGGCGTATGGCTAGGAGGATGACACTTGTGATGCATGCTTCAAGACTAGGCCGCTTGGGTCATGTTTTCAGAACTGACCGGTCTAGTATCAGAACTCCAATTAGCTGAGTCCTTCCTCCTTTTCTTGAGCGGTGTATTTTACTAGATAGAAACCTATATGGAATCCATAAGGTATAAATGCCCACTTCTTATCTTCCACCAGGGTAACCTTGCAGGATGGTCTAGTAGCAGATTTCCCCCACAAAAATCTGGTCGAGGACATGCGCTGGTAAGATATGGGGTGCTCCAGTGGCCCCAAATACCCTAATGTAGGTATCACATTCGTCCAGATACCAGTGGCTGACCTTTGCTATCACCTTTTTCGCCGCAGTCGATAGCCTTGGACACTCTTTCTTGAAAAAAATAAAATGAATGCTAGCGATAAATTCATCGCAGATGAGGGAGTAGGATTTTATTTACCTATTCTCCCATAAGACACTGAAATATACATGGACCGAGAGTTCTGAGACGTGCCAGCTCAAGTTCATTCTGACAAAGACATTTCTGGCATAGATGACGCCCAATAAATAAGAATCCATATAGAAGGATGGGGCCTCTCCTTCTTTTGATGTCTGAGCTTGTTTTATGCAAATTCTCAGTTGCTTGGAAATGATGGCACCCTAGTTAAAACCTCTCCCAGAAATGGCTACAGTGTAAGCTAGAGGCATCCATGCCTCCGAAAACCTGGAACAATATTTCTCCCCATACAATCGACAGATAAGGGCCATTAGATAGATGTACGACTCTCTTAAGTTGGTCATTTGGTACCAGCCAGAGGTGTGATTGGTGCATTTTGTATCTTCTCTCCACCACGAGGCCATCAGTCGGCTTGTGTTGTGGTGCTCGTAGAAGTTTACAAAAAAATCGGTGTTGAGTCGCTCCTCCGGGTCTCTAAGATTGTAATAATTATGCACCTCTACCAGAAGTAAAACCCCAACACACTCGCCATTGTTGTCATTGATCAAGCATTTTTGAGTGTCCGTAGGGTCAATAAGCTACCTAGGGGTTCTATGCAAGGGAACATTGGAGTTCTTCTTTCTACCATGTGTAGGTACAATTTTTGGATATTCAGATAAACTTCATCGTCAAGATTTCTCATATCAGGATCATTGTGCGGGATATATTCCAGGAATTCTTCCCAGCTCATCTTATTGAATAGTTCTCACCAATGTGGGAGTAATGCCTTGGTACCTGTATTTTCCTTCGTGTGAGGTTGAGCGAAAATCTTCTTGGTGGATGTCTTAATGACTGGTTCCAGCCTTGGAGAAAATTCCAATTGTTTTGCTAGCCCTGGGGACGAGCCTTCTCCTACCTCTGGTTCTTTCATCTTGGGCGCCCTTGACGACCGCCTGGTGGTTGTTTTTCTTAGAGACATCATTCTTGTAATTGAAATAAATCGTTTAGAGGGTACGTACAAAGCATCACTGAATAAAATACATATATGAAGTATAAGCACAAAAAATACAGACTGGTAAGTACCTATAAAGCTTACTAATTGGTTATTTGATACTCATGGGATCTCGACTTCTTTGAATTGCTCATTGCGCTCCTCTGGATGCTATAAAACTCTGGATGGTTTCATTTATAATGACCAAAAGAATTTAAATTGGGGATGAACTTAACTTGTTGTATCAACCAATTAATTCGGGTGATGAGTGAAAAACAAACAAATCTGCCGCCGAATCTCTGCAATTCAATTCATCGTGGGTTGACGACAGAGGCATGGAGGGTGATGCGTTCTATCAGTAATTTCAAATGAATGATTTTATTTGCACACGAAGTAGAAACTAATGCAAGATTTGGAATTAATTAGTTCCTTAAATGATCTGAATCTAAACGTATCTGGCACTAAAACGTCCAATCGTATCACTTTCTTAGTGGGCAGATCAGGTATCGATGAAATTCTATGGACTTCTTCGTTGATGGCCTTCTGCGAAAAAACTCCAATGCCGTTCGATTTCATCGTATGGTGCTGACGTGGCATAACTAACTCGGAGGTGTGACTTGGCCCTAGGGAAACAAGAGTGACTTGGGGTAAAACTAGATCGTACGGTTATCCAATCTAGAAAAGACACATGGCTAATGAGGATAGGTGGCTTAATTGTGTACCAATCATAGTTAGGGTTTTCAATAGGCTGTGTGTTCTAGAAAAAACTTGGGATCGTTGATGCCGAAAAAGTATCGGGGGTCGGCGATCAGGGATAAACCTATGATGTTTTCTACGGACTTGCTTTCTCAAAAACTCACCGATGCCGAAATGGTTTAGGGATCGGCGATCGGGAAGACTCTTTTAGCCTTGGTCAGAATGTTCATTGCGATTTTTATAAGTGCATTGGGTATCGGCTATTGATGTTATTGCTTTCTTATTTTTTAAAATTTTACTCCCTTCACCTTGTGTCGATACCGATGAAGATCGATGCTCGATGACTAAAGTTTTTTTGAGCGATTCTTTTACACCTCTTAATTCCTTCCGATGTCGAATTTGGGCGCATTAGGTGAAATGTTTTGGTTGTTGATTCTTTATTTAAAAGTTAAGCCTTTAAAGCCATGGGATTTCATAGATTCAAACAAACTTTGCAAGACTTAATGAGAGTCAAAATGGTAAGCAAAGACAAAATTTTCACAATGAAGTTTGTTATCCCCGATTTCTAGGGATAACTAGGAGATCATGTCTCAAGGCCCAGAGGTCCTAGACATGGAGTACCAAGAGCAGGATTGACCTAGAGCATGGCCTTGGAGGGCCCATCTTTCTTCTTCTTCATCAAACTTGTCCTGTCAGCAGCAACAACATCCATCACCTTCGGCTTGGACTTGTATCAGAGAAGACTCTTGCTCCATGAGGTAATTGGTCTAGGTATCATGGTATGTGTCATATTTGGTCATTATAACCTTTAGATATATGCATCAAATTCCTTTCATTTCTGACAACTGCTTAGATCTTACATTAACCCACTTGACCATGGTTGGGGGGATTGACAGGGTACCCTAGCAAGCTTGTACCCATAGGTTTTTGGTTTGCCACCAGGGGGTATTTTGAAGGGCCATCATCCGCTCCCATCATATCATCACTCTTACATCTTATCTCCCACTCATCTATCCCATTCCCCTAGTCCGGACATTGGGATGACCTGTTTGTGGGGTTACACCTTATCTCGTGGGAAGAAGGGGCTAAAGGCCCAGGAGGTAAAAGCAGCTGGTAAGAGATAAAATCCATAAAAAATAAAACCTATAGATGCCTCACCTAGGGATCCCCAAGAAGGCAATAAAAAGCCTCTCAACAATAAACAAGAGGGACCCAAAGAAAAATGACAAAACAAGACCTAGCCAAGAGGATGGGGGGTCTCATCACGAGCTAGCCCATTATGTTCATGGGTACCTAGTAGTATGACATTGCCATTATCTGGTTATCATGCCAAGGAAATGACCTTTGGTTGCATGGCCAAGGAAAAGGGGGTCTCATCATGAGCTAGCCTTATCATCTTTGTGAAATTACTTTTGGGTAACACTGTTAGCTTTGGTCACCATGCCAAGGCAGTGTCCTCTAGTTAGACCTTGAAATAAAAAGAAAGAAAAAGTAATAAAGAAAAGAAAGAATAAAGGCAATAAAGGGCTTGGAAAGAATTGCATCCATGACAGGTACAACTCACCTTCTACAAAGGCACCCATGGATAATATCACCCCCGTCTTTCACTCTACCTGTATATCTGGACATCCTTTGACCACACCACCTCATGTTACATGGCTTGGATGATATCCTCTGAAAACTTTCCTTTTCTTATGGATGCTAACCCAATAGGGCATTTTGTCTTTTTCTTCGGCTTTGTATAGTAGGTCATTGTAATGTCTTTGAGCTATTGGCTGATATGTTTGGGGTTTTATGCATGCATTTGATAAAATTAATGATGAAATATGATTGACATTGCTATGATCCTGATGAATAATGAGCCCATGGAGGGTGAATTTTTTGATGTGCAGGATCATGCCCGATGGACAGGTACTAGTTGGACCTGTACACATGGGGAGATGATTAGTTCGGACCTCCATGGGACTGAAGAGCCCATCAGATGGTTGCTAGGACCCCATCAGGGGAAAAGACAGGACAATGATTGGTCGAGCCTTTGCATAAGAGAAGAAGGAGGACGTTTTCATCCAGGACGCCTTAGCTGAGCCCAACCTAAGGGGGTTGACCCACTATAGGTGGAATGTGCCCCTTTTGATGTCACAAGACATCATCTAGGAGCCATGACATCACCTCCAGTGTATGGCATCTTGACAGAGCAATTTGGCACATGTGGCAGAGTTTGGAGGCCCAAGGAGGGCCAACGTTTGTCATATTGTGTTGCATTTTTCCCTAAAAAGGGCCAATGTCTCCCTCAGAGGGGCTTGACGTCCTGTTTGTTGCTCATTTAGGGTTTCATTTAACAATTTAATGTAAAACAATATGATTTTTGATTTGTAGCCTTGTCGGCTATTTTTAATGACCTAAAATTAATTAAAAGGTCATGATACACTATATATTGAGGATGTTTTCCCCTCATTTGGAGATAACAAAACAAATCACACTTGTGAGGTCTGATTTTTGCACCCTACTAGGGTAATTTTGTCTTCTAAGTGAGGCACACTTGTTGATGGAAGGATTTTTTTGGCATCTTTTGGCATTTCTCTCCAAGGAAGGTTTACAACTAGGGTTTGCACATGCTTTTCTTCATGATATGTAAGTGTTTTTCTTGCAAAACTTCTTAATTGAATGGTTGTAGGTCTAAATTCTTGCATTTGCTTATAAAATTGCTGATTTTTGAAACCCTAGGTAACAAGCACACAAGTAGGTCCTTATTTCATGTCCCCTTAGAGAGAAATTTTTAAGCCATTGAAGAAGAAATATTGAGCCTAGCCTTTGCTACACTCCTCTTGCTTTTTCCCTTAAGCTAGCTTGATTTTGAAGGCTGAAAAGGGGGTGATGTCCTAGGCCTAGGTTATCTACACCTAGGGTCGCCATCTTCTAGGGTTTGAAATCCTTGCCATTGCAACACTTTCTCTCACCTCATCATCTAGTTAGAATTATTATTTATGCTAGCCGTTTTGCCAAATTGATCTAAAGAAGGAGGAAAGAGCACGAGGCCTTGCTTAAGCAACACCAGAGTGAGCCTCTTTCCCCTAGGGTTTTGATTCTAGGGCCCTGCCATTGCAGCACTCTATAAACCTTCCCTCTTGTCTTTGGTCTTTATCCTTTCAAAACTTTGTTCCCTATTCTCGTTTGACTCCATCTACCCTTAGGCACTGATCTTAGACACACAACGTTGAGGTCACAGTGTCCAAAACAAACTCTTAAAACTTTAAATATTGAAACCCTAACTAACAAACTAGCCCTAATTAAGGCTGACGTCACACTTGGTTATCTCATCTTGACGTAGCATTTGTCTTCTATAAGAAATTGGATGATGATCTAAAGCATTTATTGAGTAAAGTGTTGGTTGAATACATTGTTGGCTTGATCATCTTGATAGTTATTGATGAATTGATGCTTTTTGCATAGCTAATTGATAAAACGTTGACCTCATTGATATCTATTGTTTTTACATTTCTTATTAATTCATATCAGATAGTCATATGAAGTACTAACCCAATGAATTATAGCCTGCATATATTCTTTATTGTTGTCTTGTTCCAGGTAGGTTTTCTCTTTGGGCATACACTTCTTTATTGGTTGATTAGCTAGACCTTCTGATCTTGGTGGTAATCTGTGAGGAGGAAACTTTAAACTTGACTTTATACCTTAGCCTCTTCAAAACCCCAGTTTTCCAGGGATGTCTCCCCAGGGTTAACCTCCCTAAATAGAAAGAACCTCCTTATTGAGGTGACATTGGGTGGGGAAGGTTCCTGTTACGCCAGTTTGGCCTCAATTCTATAGCCATTTGACCTAGCTACAAACTGTGTGAAAAAAAAGTCGAATCAGACAATGAAAAAGATCAAGTGGTACCCAAAAAGTAAAATTTGACATAGGAATTTTAGGGTGTGTTGAGTGTTCAACAAATGGTGACTTATTGGGCGAAAGCAGAATCTTTGTTCCTCCTTCAGGCTCAGTTGATGCAAAATATGGTGGAGAACTTAAATGGTTTTAAATCAGAGCCTCTTTTATCCTTGCATTTGAAATTATCCGGTTGATGCCTCCTCGCCTGCCTGTGGGGTTTTCAACCTTTATTCCGCCTTCGTTTCCTGTAACCCGGACTCACACCTTATTTTACAAGAATCTAGTAAAGCATTCACTAGCACTGAGCCTTTAGTTACCTTTACTCACTTGCTACGGTGTTGCTCTGCTGCCAGCAAGCATCCATATCCCAACGGAATTATCTGCATACCCTCTCCCACTCTTCACTCATTTGATATAATCAATTTTATTTTAGTAGAATGCCCTGAGTGAGTAGGAGAGGATGACGTATGTTATTTTGCAAAATGAGATGGTTAAGGTGATTCCTTTGCTAGCTTTGTCTTCGAGGTTTGTGTAGTCCTTTTTAGCTTACCATATTTCCCTTAATATTTCATCAGACCACCGGGCATACACTTCTGCATTTTTCCAAAGGTGTTCATTTGTGCAGGTTAGACAGAGGACCCCTTGAAACAACCGCAGGTTCCCCAACGCTTCTTGTGTTGTATGTGAGCGATGAGTTAGGAAAAAAGTTCACCATGTTGCATGATTTGAGGTCAACCATTATCTTTCTAAACACAACCTTCAAACATGAAAAAAATAAAACAACAAAAGAAAACAAAAATGCATTTCACAATTGACCTTGTTAAAACCAAAATCATGAAAACACGCAGGCCAAACAATTTTTATTTGTTTTTATTTTTTTAACTTAATGGAAATATTGTTTTAGGGCTTGGCCATTTATTGGGAGGGCATCATGTTCCCCCCTTAGATTATGTAACCGATAAGTTCCTACCCCAATCTTCTCAACCACTTGGAAAGGTCCGAGCCATAGGTTCTGAAACTTAGAATGTTTTCCTTTTGTCTCATTTGCTCTGTCCCATTTTAGGACTAAGTACCCTACTTCAAAATTATTCTCTTTATCCTTATGATTGTCAAACCACCTCTTTACTATCTGTTGATGAACTATGAACTTTGAATTAGCCTTTTCCCTTTCTTCTTCTAACATGAGCAGGGTGTCAATTATTTGTTGTATGGTTGATGAGGGTTTCCCTCTCGAATATTGAGCAAGTTGAAGAGACGAAAGATATAGCCCGTTTGGGAGAATGTATTCCTGTCTGTAAACTAGAAATTATGGAGAATTCCCTATAGCTTCCTTGGGTGTAACTCTATGTTCCCATAAAGCGTTATGGAGTAGATTATGCCAATTCCTCTGGTTATCTGCAACTGTTTTCTTCGATATCCTCACTAGGTTTTTATTAGTTGATTCGGCTACTCTGTTTCCTTGTGGATAATAGTTTGTAGAGTATCTGATTATGATTCCTTTATCTAGAGAAAACCATGTTAGTAAGGTGGAAGAAAAATAAGCTGCATTATAAAAAACAAGAATAGAAGGGACACCGAACCTTGTGCTTAGTTTTTTTTCTATGAATTGGATTACCACCTTCTCGTTTACATGAGTCAGAGGGATGGCCTCTACCCATTTCATGAAGTAATCGGTGGAAATAAGTATGTAGTTATGTTGTTTTGAATAACCTGGTGTAATTTCTCCTATGATATCTAACCCCCATTGCTCAAAAGGCCTAGAAACAATCACTAGTTGGAGTGGAACAACTGCTCTCTTCTCCGTCCTAGCACTTATTTGACAAGTTTTACAGTTTCTAGCGTATGTGTGAGAATCCTTGAACAAAGTGGGCCAATAATAGCCAACTCTCAGTATCTTATGAGCAGTGGTGTTTCCGATGAAATGTCCACCCGTGGGACCATCATGTAATTCCTTCAGAGCCTTGTCCGCATTTTCGTATTCGAGACATCTCAAGAGTACCCCATCGTAATTAACACAAAAGAGTACCGAGTTTATGAGGCAATATTGTGCTGATTTCAACCTGAGGGCTCTCCTTTCCCTAGAGTTTACGTTTTCTGGACAGGTTCCATGATGCAGGAGATAAGTCATCTCCTCATACGAGGACTCCTGCCCTAGGGAGATGTATGAAGCTTCACCACACCATAATGCCATTTCATTCTCCCATCCGAGGTCTTCATTTACTTGGTCCTGAGATTCAACTGCCAATTTGCATAACCCTTGTCCTTTAACTAGTTTAACAGGTTTTATATCTAGATAAAATTATTGGACTACTGCCATCCAGTTTCCTCTTCTTTCCCCCATCTCCTATTGAGTAAATAGGGATCGAACTGCAGGGTGAGACATGATTACTTTGGTATGGTTCTTGAGGATTTAAGATCTGAAGTGTTTTACTGCTTCGTAAACTGCATAAGCCTGCTTGTCGATGTTGGGATAATTTAGTTTGGCTCCTTGGAGGTTAGTGCTCATGAATGACACTAGAGCCTTGTTGTTTTCATCATCCTTCTGAGTCAATACTGCATCTAACGATTGGTTGGAGGTGAAAGTATAGAGGAAGAAATATCTATTAAAATCAGGGCTTCTCAACACTGGATCCTGAGATATCACAATCTTAATATTGCTGAAAGCATCCTTTCGTTCATCATCCCACTTGAATTCAACATCTTTGCGGATCATTTTTTTAATGGTCTGACAGTCTTGACAAAATCGAGGGTGAATTTTCTTACAAAATTGATTTTCCCAAAGAAGGATTGCATTGCCTTTTTGTTGTGAGGTAACAAGAGCTGAGTTATAGCTTTGAATCACTCTGGGTATATGCGAATTCCTACTTGGGATATAATATGACCTAATAAGTTTCCTTCCTCCACATCGAAGATAGTTTTCTTAGGGTTTAAAGATATACCGTATTTTTTGCACCTTTCGAAAATTTGGGTTAAGTGTTGGATGTGTTCCTCTCTATTCTTTGAATACACAGTTACGTTGTCCAAATAGACTACTACACATCTATTGATCAGTCCTCAAAACGCTACATCCATTTCCCTTTGGAAGGTTGCCCCTGTGTTGATTAACCCAAAGGGCATGTGTTTGTAAGCGAAAGATCCCCATTCGGAAGGTAGTTTTCAGGCGGTCTTCTCCTGAAACTAGAACCTGGTTGTAACCTGAGAAATCGTCTAGTAAGGAGAAAATCTCAGAGCCAGACATGGTCTGCAAGAATTGCTCCATCGATGGGACTAGATAGTTGTCTTTTCTAAAGCTCTATTTAGGTTTCTGAAATCCATGCAAAGGAAGATTTCTCCCGAATTTTTCCTCACAGGAACCAAATTTGCTACCCACACATAATGTCTAACCTGTAAGATAATTTTGGCATCTAAAAGTTTCTTCAACTCCTAACACATGAGAGGTTCCAGGGATGGGTGATACTTCCAGAGCTTCTATTGGAAGGGTTTCACTTCAGGTTTTAATGGGATAGTGTGTTGAATGATGCGGGTATCATAAGTTTTCATATCTCGGTAGGACCATGCAAATTCATCTTGATATTATCTGAATAGTTTGAGATAAGCCTTCCTTTCCTCTTTGGATATAGTATTGCCGAGATTTATATTCTTTGGGTTTTCCAGGGTTCCAAGATTTATTGTTTCGTGCATTGGGCAAGAACTACCGGTCTTCGCGTTTTTTGGCCCCTTAAATCGCTCCTTCAGGTCAAATAGATTTTCTAAATTAGCTATCCCCTTTGGGATTGTGTGAGACTTCGATTTGTCAGTTGGTTCACCCATCCGAGGATTAGTTTCTATTGATTGTTCATGGAATACTTCATCGTCAATAACCAAATCTTTGAAATTGTCTTGGTTAGTCAAAAAGTTTATGATCTATTCATCTCCTTCAAATACTTTCCAATTAGAAATATTGTTGGGTACCGAGGGTTTGTAGAGAAGTTCTACAGTGAACCGAGAGGATTTATAATCCTCTAGAGGTGACAACCTTGAAGGAGCTGTGGCTAGGGAATCAACAAGGATATTCTTTGCTTTGGGAATCGCTGTAATATTGAAGGCTTCAAAGTTCTCTATTAACCTATGCACTTCTTGTTGGTAATTATTTTGGTGTGGAGAATTGCAATGTATAGTATTCCTAACTTGTCTAACGATAATCTCAAAATCTTCGAAAACCTTCAATTATTTGACGTCTAAGTCTATGGATTTATTTATCCCTTGTACTAGAGATTAATACTCAACGATATTGTTTGTGCACTCAAACTCAAGTCTACATGATAGAAAATGCCATTTACCTTTTGGATTAATGAGGATGCACCCTTCCCCAGACCCTTCTTACGATTTAGAGCCATCAAAGTATAAGGTCCACACTTGTGGGAAAAATCTATCAAATTCCCCTTTTTTATTTCTTTCCTCTTTTCCTCCTGTGAGTTCTGTGATTTCTAATGCAGGTTCTTGGTAGAGGAGGGTTTCTCCTGGCGCCGTCAACAATTCCTCTCGAAAAATCATTTCAGAGTTTTGAGTAAGTGGGAAATCATATGAGAGGGGGGAGAAGTTCCCGAAGTAGGAGTCACATGAATAATTTCCTAGCACAGGGAAATCTGTTGATGAGGGTTCGTTTAGGGTTTCTAGGTTAGTGAAAATATGTTTAAGAAATCTTTTCCTATCATTTCTGATCATATTTTTGTGTCCCTTCAATGGTAGCCAAAGGTGAGCACAGTCTGTAATAATGTTAGGGTTTTAACCCGCACATAGGTAGAACAATATATTCAGATGTAATAAAGGTCAATATTAATAAGTCCTTTCAATAAAACAGAATAAGGCAGATGTAAGAAGACCTAATAGAAGTTTTCGCTTCTAGAAGGTTCTTCCTCTAGATGCTTCTTTTTAGTATAAATAGGAGTCGAGGGTATGAGAACCCTAGCTTGGATATTATTGTAATAGAGCTCTGCTCAACTGGAGGTTACCCCCTTGAAGAGGCCCATGAACATTGCTTTCAGATTCAAAGTGTTATTTCTGTTATTATTCTCATATTGTTTCAGTGTTTTTGTGGTCAATGTTCTGGTTATATTTCTGTTATTCATCCATTACTAGCATTTTATTTCTGTTATGTATACATTTTATATCTGGTATATTACAAGTGGTATCAAAGCACTTTCCTCGGTATAAAGTGTGGGTTAAATTTTTTTCAGGGTAGAGACGTATTCCAATGGATTTAAGCCACAGAGATCTGTCGCTACACGCATAAAACCCGCGGTTGAGGGATTCATACACGTAGGAAATACAAGTGGTACTTAAGCGCACATCTGTTGGCCACCCTTGTAACTCTTGTTGGTACCCCTTTGAGTGGTAGCGCATCAGACAACGTTTGTGTACGGATCGAACTAGATTACCTGAAGCCCTCTTTAGATAAACCGATCAACCACCTAACTGCTATAGTGTCACTGAGAACAACACTCGGGAAGATACTCTCTAGTACCTGGGTAGTCGGGTAGTATGGCTAAGGGTACGGTCTATCCTCCTTAGTTAGTGCCCTGATATATTGGGCTGAGTAGTACTGTTGGACCTCACGTGTATATCAGAGAGCTATAGCATAGGGAAAACCCTTGTCTGTAGAACCCTTGAATACCTAACCCTTGGGGACAGAAACATAAACAAATTAAAACATACAAGATCTATTGCCACGCAACTGTGTTCATCTTGCCAAGTAAATACACATTTCTTTCTGGTTAAGCATTTGGGCATTTCCTCTCTGTAGTATTTCTGGTTAAGTCTGAAAATTTTTCACCATCACTTGAGACCTATTCCATTGAATTCATCTCTTCGCCCTTATCACATTCATCCATATCATTTTTCGGCAAAATTTTTGACCCCGCCCACCCCTTTTCAGTTCCCCCATCCTCATGGCCCATACCCGTAGCCAAGACTTGGAAGCTCGCTTCAACACCTTTCAATATGGTCTCATCAAGACCCAATAAGAAGTGAAACAACTCAGTGCCAATGTTGCCACCATGAATACAACCATGTAGTCCTCAATGGAGGAAATCAAACAAGACCTCACCGCCCAGCTTGAATAAGTCTTTTTGACACTCTGCACCAAACTACAAATCCCTACAGATAACCCTTCCTCTTTCTCACCTCCACATACTGAAGGTGACCATTCCTCTCATTCCCATAACTTTTAGAACCATCACTTTCAACGTGACCTATGCCTTCCGTGGGTGGATGTGACCAAATTTGATGGCTCAGACCCCACTGGTTGGGTAACCCAAATGGAACATTATTTATCTTTATACGACATTACAAATGACTTGGCCAAACTCAAGTATGGTGTTCTCCATCTAGATCAAGAATGTTGGCAATGGTGGCAATGGAGAAAAACTTCTCATCAAGGGTATATTTCTTGGACACACCTTATGGCAGAGCTTTATGAATGCTTTGACATTGACATCAACCATTTGGGTCGTTTGACAAAGTTGAAACAATTAGGAATAGTGGAAGACTTTATAGCTTCCTTTGAGCGCCTAGCTTTTAGAACATAGGGCAAGTATAATGCCTTTTTCCAAGAGTGTTTTATCAACGGCCTCAAGGATGAGATTCGGGCCCATGTCCTCATGGCTCGACCTCAGAGTTGGGTGGAGGCTACTAAAAGAGATAAATAAGAACAACAGGTTGTATCTTCTCAAAACCGAAAACCCTCCTTTATCCCTCTCCCTAAACTAGTAAATCCCATTACTCCCTCTGCTCCAGTAAAAATCCAAAAATTGACCAAGGTTGAAATGGTTGAATGCCAACACAAAGGCCTTTGTTATAACTGTGATGACAAATATTTCCTGAGCCACAAGTGTAAATAACAAAATATTTTTATGGCCATCTCCGAGGATATTTCAGAAGAGGATGTAGAAACTCCCTTTGTGTCTGAGTCACCTGAATCCACTGACATAACCCCTCCCTCAGACCCTCCCGAAGTAGAACCAGTCATTTACCTCAATGCTCTCACTGGATTCTCCACTCCCCAAACCCTCAAGCTAATCAGTTACATCAAGCATCGGAAGGTCATCATTCTGGTTGATAGTGGCAACACCCATAATTTTATTCATCGCCGCATTGCCCAAGAAACTCATTGCTACATCCATGCCGTCAATAATTTCCAA
>ML809033.1:122217-135283 GCA_009831015.1 Picea engelmannii
ATCCATGCCGTCAATAATTTCCAAATCATGATTGCCAATGGTGGTTCCATGAAATGTGGAGGGTGTTGTGAAAATGTGTGTCTCCAAATTGGTGACTACCACCTGAAATCCCATATGTTTTCTATCGACATGGGAGGTTGTGAAATTATGTTGGGTGCAGACTGGCTAAGGAATTTGGGTCCCATTCTCATGGATTTTAAAGACTTAACCATGCAATTCGACCAAAAGGGCCACCAATATAAGTTCCAAGGAATCACCACCAATTCACCTGAGATCATTAGTTCCCATCGCATGGAAAGGATGCTCAAAAAAGGTCATTCTGGTGTTATCACCCAACTCCATGCCATACAAGCAATAGAGACACCCTTGGTCCCGCAAGACCTCCAAGCCATCCTTTCTAAACATCAATTGGTCTTTTCCACTTCCCAAGGACTCCCTCATTCCCATGGTGTTCATGATCATTCCATTCCCCTTGTACCTAGAAGCCTTCCTCCCAATATTCGTCCGTATCGTCACCCCTTTACCCAAAAAAATGAAATTGAGAAAATGGTCCAGGAACTCCTTAATGAAGGCATTATCTGCCCCAGTACAAGCCCCTACTCTTATCCTATGGTAATGGTCCTGAAGAAAGAAGGTTCTTGGAGAATGTGTCCTGACTTCTGTGCCCTCAACAAACTTACCATCAAAGACAAATTCCCCATTCTTGTCATTGATGACCTCCTGGATGAATTGAGTGGCGGCCAATTCTTCACTAAACTTGATCTTCGTTCAAGCTACCACCAGATACGTATGAAAGAGTCAGACATTCCCAATACTGCCTTTCAAACTCATGAGGGCCACTATGAGTTTTTGGTCATGCCCTTTGGCTTGTGTAATGCCCCCTCCACCTTCCAAAGCCTCATGAATAATGTCTTCCGTCCTTTTCTCCACCATTTTTTCTTAGTTTTCTTTGATGATATCCTCATCTCTAGAAAAACCTGGACATACCATCTTGCTCATGTGGATCGAGTTCTCCATATACTCTCTCAACACCAACTTTTCTTGAAACAGTCTAAATGCGGTTTTGGCACCTCAAAAGTAGAATACTTGGGTCATCTGGTTAGCAAAGATGGCATCAGGGTGGATCCTAAAAAAGATTGAAGCTATGCAAG
Organism: Picea engelmannii; assembly: GCA_009831015.1. Taxonomy (NCBI): domain Eukaryota; kingdom Viridiplantae; phylum Streptophyta; class Pinopsida; order Pinales; family Pinaceae; genus Picea; species Picea engelmannii. The sequence continues at coordinate 123,369 of ML809033.1, forward strand.
ATTGGCCTTACCCAAAGACTCTTAAGAGATTGCATGGATTTCTGGGCTTAACAGGGTATTATCGCAAATTTGTTAAGAATTATAGGAAGATTGCAACACCTCTCACTACTCTCCTAAAAAATAACTCTTTCACTTGGACTCCAGCCGCTGCTCAATATTTTCAAACCTTGAAGATGACGATGTGAACCACTCTAGTCCTCGCCCTTCCTGATTTCACAAAGACCTTTGTGTTGGAATGTGATGCCTCAGGGAAAGGAATTGGTGTTGTCCTGATGCAAGAGGGTCGACCTTTGGCCTTTACTAGCAAGTAACTATCTGAAAGAAATCTGGGCAAATCCATCTATGAAAAGGAAATGTTGGCTATTCTGCATGCCATTGATATATGGCACCCTTATCTATTGGGGCAACATTTCCAAATTAAGACAGACCATCAAAGCCTCAATTATTTTCTGGAACAACACATTTCCTCCCCAGAACAACAAAAATGGGTGACTAAACTCTTTGGATATGATTATGAGATCATTTACAAGAAAGAAAAAGAAAATGTGGTTGTGGATGGACTTTCCCGAAAATATGAAGATGAATGATCCCTTTTTTCTCTTTCATTCATTGTACCAGATTGGCTCCAAGCTATTCGCCAGGAATGGCTACAAGACTCCAAAAGTTCGTAGTTGATCCAACAATTGCAGTCCAAGGCTCCAGGTTCCCCAGGGTACTCTTGGCTCCATGATGAACTTCGATACAAAGGCTGTCTGTATTTAAGTAAACAATCCAAGCTTAAATCCACGGTACTTTCTGAGCTTCATGCTACACCCACAAAAGGGCACTCCGGGTTCACCAAAACCTATGAAAGGGTCAAAAGTTCCTTTTTTTGGGATGGTATGAAACAAGACATTTGTAATTTTGTAGCTGAATGTGATGTGTGTCAACGCAACAAGGGAGAAATAGTCAAATCTCCAGGCACTCTACAGCCGCTCTCAATTCCACCTGCTATTTGGAAGGATATCTCTATGGATTTTATTACCGACTTACCCAAATCGGGAAATAAATCTGTCATCATGGTGGTTTTTGATCTACTTTCCAAGTATGCTCATTTCGGTGCCCTTCAACACCCATTTACAACATCCACGGTGGCTCAAGTTTTCATGGATCAGGTCTTCAAGCTTCATGGCATGCTGCACTCTATTGTTTCTGATCGCGACCCAACTTTCACAAGCAATTCTTGGCAAGAACTGTTCAAGATACAAGGCATCGAATTGCATCTTAGCACAACTTATCATCCCCAGACTGATGGCCAAATGGAAGTTGTCAACAAGTGTTTGGAAACATATTTGAGGTGTTTTTCCTTGGAAAAGAAAAAATAGTGGGCTCAATGGTTACCCCTAGCTGAATGGTGGTACTACACTTCATACCATACAACTACATGCATGACTCCTTTTGAAGTGGTATATGGACATAATCCACCTTTAGTTCACTCATACTTACTGGGTGCCTCGAAGGTCCAGAAGGTTGACCTAACAATTACAACTCGAGAGGCTATTCTTTGTACCCTGAAAGAGAATTTGGTCATGGCACAGAATCTCATGAAGCAACAAGCAGATCAAGGTCACTTTGAACGTCAATTTGTAGAAGGGGATCAAGTGTTTCTTCGACTGCAACCTTACAAGCAAACTTCCCTCAAGGCCAAGCATTGTCAGAAGCTAGCGCCCAAATTTTATGGTTCTTATACTGTTCTCAAGCACGTGGGACAAGTAGCCTATCAGTTAGCTTTGCCCAGCCATTCGAAGCTACATCCGATTTTTCATGTTTCATGCTTAAAGGTGATTGGAGCTAAGTGCCAAATTCAAACCAACCTTCCAGATTTAGCTAAAGAAGGATCCATTTGGCTACATCCAGAATCATTTTTGGACTAGCATGAGCATCGCCTACATCAGAGAACCATCAAGGAAGTGCTTGTACAGTGGAAAGATACAACTCCATCAGACACCACTTCGAAACCAACTACCATTCTGCAACAATTTCCTCATCTCAAGCCTTGATGACAAGGTTGTTTTTAAGGGGGCGGACATGTTAGGGTCCTAACCCACACATAGGTCGAACAATATATTCAGATGTAATAAAGGTAAATATTAATAAGGTCTTTCAATAAAATAGAATAAGGTGGATGTAAGAAGACCTAATAGAAGCTTCCGCTTCTAGAAGGTTCTTCCTCTAGATGCTTCTTTTTAGTATAAATTAGAGTCGAGGGTAAATAACCCTAGCTTGGATATTATTGTAATAGATCTCTACTCAACTGGAGGTTTCTCCCTCGAAGAGGCCCATGAACATTGCTTTTAGATTCAAAGTGATATTTCTGTTATTATTCTCATATCGTTTCAGTGTTATTGTGGTGAATGTTCTGGTTATATTTTTGTTATTCTGCCATTACTAACATTTTATTTCTATTCTGCATACATTTTATATATGGTATATTACAAATAAAGTATCCATTTAACTTCTCAGACCAATCTCGGCTTAATAATAATCCATAAGCTTCTAGGATGTCTACTATAATGATGTCAATCACTTGCACAAACTTAGGATGTGTCACTATTCTAATCATTACATATTTGAGCTCTCCCATGACCTTCACCTGGGTTCTGTCTAGTTGTATTACATGTTTATCACTTTTGAGAGGGATTGTGTTTAGTTTTTTACAAATAGATAGTGGCATAACATTAGAGGATTCTCTTGAATCGACCAAACAATTATGGATGTTTCTGTTGAAGACTTCGAATATTAAAAGGAAAGGTGGGACAAACGGTTTTCCCTTCTTGTCTTCAGAGCGGGCGTTCACAATTGGTTTATTTCCTAGATCTGTGGGAGTTGGATTTCTTCCCTGATCAATGCTTGTCATAGGATTATCGCTTACTGATTTTAGAGCTTGTAATAGGAAATCCTTTTGCTAAGGGATTCTACATATGTCCATGATCGATATATTTGATTTCAACTTTTTCAAGTCTTCTACTATGTTGTAGTTCATCTTGGGCGATTCTCATGTATGGATGTTTATAGGGTTTCTTTTTGGGGAGAAAAAGGTGCTTTTGGGTGATTGGGAGCTGGTCTTCCTCCCGAAGTAGTTTGGGTAGTAGTGAGATAATTTGAGATGGTTTGACCCTTACTTCATGTTTGCACAATTGAGACTTCTGCGGGTGGTTTCAAAGCTTCATATAAGTCATCGGTTGGCATAAGTAAGTGAGGGTCCCATATTTGCATGGCCGTTTCTTCCGGTGGATCAATTTCTTCATGATCAACAAAATTCATAACTAAACCGCTTACTTGTTCGGTCAAGGAAACCTCATCTAAAAAATGGTTGGCCATCATATTCATGGCATGCACCCATTGTGGGAAGTCTCTTTCAGAGTGATTCTCTTGATGATAAGTATAGAAAGAGTTGGATGCTACATTTCCCAGATGAATGTTTAAGTTGGATGGGGGAGGTTCAATTTCTTTGAACGGTGGGTTCCTTTTAAAGAAAGGCTTATAGGGACTTTGGCCTTAATTCCCCTCCCTTGCACTTCTCTTCATGTCTATGATTTCATTTTATAACTTCTTAACCATGCATTGTAGGTATTCTATGTCTCCATTACCCTTTTCATAACCTTGTTCTGTTTGTTTCCCTATGGGTCTAGTTAACAAGAGTCCTCTTCTGGGAGGAGGTTGAACTTCCTTCTTAACTAATGAGACCTGACCTTCCTTACATCCCTTCATTTGGAACTCTATCATTTTGGCTTCTTCAAAATTCTTAGCTAAGGTTGGTTTGGCAACCCTCTTCACAAACATGGAAATAGAAGTTGGGAGAGCATTAGCATATACTTCAATTTGCAACTCCAGAGTAGGTTTAGCTTTGGGTTGGAATTTTTTTAAGATATTTGTGAATCTTTGATTGAAATATTTAACCTTCTCCTTGTAACTCATGGCGGCGATGAACAATTCAGCATCAAAGCTCCTGTAGTGGTTTCTTCGGCAAATTTATCTAGAAAATCCTTCTGAAACTTTGTCCAACTAGTTATAGTTCCTACATGCAAATTAAAATACCATGTGGAAGGTGAATTCTTGAAAGTGTAGGGGAACAACCTACAAACTATGTCTTCATGTTGGACATTCATCAGTCTGATAGCTAGTATGAATTTCTTGATATGATCTTCTGGCAGTCCCGAGGTTTCAGGGTCAAATTTAGGAAGTAACTTCTTTGGATGTCAGGGAAGGTTATGGACTCGCCCTGGGATGGCCAAAGAGTATCTAGCCAACCAAGGTTGATTGTTCTGAGGTGGGTTTCCCCTTTCTTCATCATGGTCATTGTTGTCTTCCATATCTTCAGATCTTGAGTTAAACTCTTCTTATTTCGAAAACTCGTCGGGCTTAGAGAAGTTACTGATCGATGTTTCAGGAATTAGGTTAAGAGGATGTTCGATTTTGGTGAGGGAAAAATCTATCAGGTCTTCTACTGTGTGCACAAAAACATGGCCGGGGGTGTCAACCACTGGTCTACTTACTTGTTTTCTTTGAGAAAGTATTGGATCTAAGGACAACACACCGATCTGTCGGGCGTATGCTCTTTTGATTCTTCTGAATTGATTCAATTCCTCATGAGGGAGAGCATAAGGTATGTCCGGGTACAGGTGTTCTTCCTCAGGCTAGGGTGAGTTACTCGTTTCAGGAGTACTCAGTTTGTGTGGGATTTCTTGGGAATGACTAGCCATGCATGTGGGATGTTTTGAATCTACAGGTTGTCTGAAATATTATGTGAAATATGTATTCAACCATTCATTCTTCAGGCCCTCCTTCTAGCGCCAATTATGTTGATGGGTCCTAAATCCATTTAAATCAACAACAGGAACCAAACCTAACATCGAGGCCCAATTAAACTATGCAACATTTAATAATGGAATGGTTCTCCAGATCTTGAGATAAGGCCAAATAATCGATGGGATTTATGTTTTATTGTGAAGGTTTTTCCTTCAATTCAAATGTTCTCTTTTTTTGTATTTTCTCTTAGGTGGGACCGATATAAGATGGAAGCTGGTATAAACCAACTAGGTAACAAAACGAGAACATGTTTAACTACTAGAGAAGAGGCTGATCTTGGGACAACCTTTACTCTAGAATGTAGGCAACAATTCTATACAACATGCCTAGTACTAATACATTAACCATTCTAGTATTCAATTATTGACTGAGATACGATTTATCAGAAGAAAACATGCATGTGATAAACGATGGCAAGTAAAATAATTCTTTCAACGCTAATCATCAATCACATAATAACACAACGATTCATTTTCATCATTAAAGAAAAGAACTGTAAAACATTGCATCAGATAACTTAACAACATATTTAATAGCTCTTACTTGTTACATCATCCATTCATGAGATGAGATAGGAAATAATTCTTCTCCACATCCAATCATACACACTTTTGATGAAAAAAAAAATTGTCTCTCGTCTAGAAGGACTTCTCAATTAAAGGCAGCTCTGAAATAGTTCTTAACAAAACAAAAAATGAGAGTTTCTTGCAACGACCATCGACCCTTAACTAATTGGTCGATGCTCTTATTTATAACATAAACTTAACTAAAAATAACAACTAACGTGGAGATAAGCAAACAAAACTTGCCACATGGCATTCTCTCCCAGGAGTCTTTCTAATAGTCATCTCAAGATATCACTTAAGAGGGTGATTCTTCTCGTACTTCGACCACTTGATGAAAAGATCCTCGCAGGTGTGGGCATATGGGAATCTATGTTGTTCCATCAGGCCCGCGTAAATATCTCTTATCTCTACCACATGTGCCTGATACTTGACTAGACTGGCACTTAACTGTTGTAGGATAGCCCAAGCTCTAATCAGGTGTTCCATAAACTGTCGCACCTGAATTGGCGTCGTGACTGTCACCTTTGCTATTTCTTCGGCCCATGATGAATCTTGCTCGGTGTATGATTTGACTATGTCTCATAAGTCGAAAAATTCATTGGGTGTGCCAAATTAGGGGAGTCTGATGTCTTTCATCACCCGATTGATCTTGATCCAGTTCTTCTTGCACTTGGCCCATTTGTCTTGGATTTCTCGGTGAGGTTGCCGTGAAATTTTTTCCCAATACTCGGTCGATTTCTTTATGCGATCAAGGTTTCTTTATTTTAACACCTGAATGCCATGTTCTTCTGTATCTCGGCCCTATTGGGCTGCATCATTGTAGTCGACTCTCTCCATAGATTGTTTCACTTTCTCGTACCACCGCTCCATATCTTTACACGTCGCAAGTGCCATGAGGGTGTCTTCTTGGAGCTCGACTATCCTTACAGTAAATAGGTTCCATTCATCTATAAACTTGTTGTAGGCCTCCTTGAATTCGTTCCTTAGGTACACCACGACCTGTGTGGTGTCCTGATAATACTTCGCTAAGTGGCACAAATGTTCCAATTCCTTTAAAGCAACAACAATATCCTCTTCATCCCTTTTATCTTTGTCCAGGGTGGCATCTGAGATCTCCATCCCTATGCCAATAAGTTCAGATGTTTTTGCATGCTATGTGTTTATGAAATTTTCCTCCATGGTGATGAGGATGGAGTGGTCTAGGGTGATCCTCCTCTTCTTGGTGGTTCTCTGGATGATAGCCACCCTTTTCCGGTCATAAGCGATGGCATGTATATTGGATACTTCATCCACAGGTTTGGGGATTTTCTAATTTCCCCATGTGATCATATGTCCCAGGCTCCTGATGGTATGTACTTGTTCGAGACTGCGTTCTTGAGTTTCCTCCTTGTTCTCTGAAGGCCCAGATTCTTTCTATCACTCATCGGGGGTTTGAGTACCAAATGAAATTGAGGCATCATGGGTATGATCGATACTTACTTGATCATTGACCGTTGAGATGTCGATTTCCTGCTATGGATCTCGTTCTTTTGGTTCATCTGACCCTAGCTCATTCTTCGGGCTGTTCGACTGGGTCTTTGGTGCTTTGGGTAGCTGAGTGTCTAGGCTACTCTCGACCTCTTGCTTGTTCTGTGGAAGCCCTTGAATTTGAGCATCGGGAACATGGGAAGATGTCTTCTCTGGTCCCTTTTCTTCTTCAATATGTACAGGGGTCCCAAGAGATACTTATGGGCTCTTGTCATCATTATATATTTTAATCAGTTCACTCAGGGGGTTTGGCGCACTTGTTCTCTCTACTATCCCGACCGTTTCTGGCTGAGTTGCAACACCCGTCGGCGATCTAGTTGGTGGCATTGTGAATTCATGGTCATCTAACCCAATGATTTCATCAAGGTCTATGAATTCAACACCACTTGGTCCTACCTGGCTTTCTTCTGGGCTATCGGTTGGGAGCCTTATCATCCTTATGAGGTCCAGGTCATCTTGTAGCTAACCCATCATCCGCTACATGTGTTCTAACATGGGTAACCCCCTCTCCTGCACGTCCTGAGTCTCGAGGAGACCTCTACCTTACACCAGGGCTACTTGGGGATTCTCTTCTGCTTCGGCCACTAACTGGGGAACTGCTGTTTCGCCCACTATCATTTTTTCTATGGCCCTGAGAGCTCCTTGAGCCGATCGTTCTAGGATTTCCGCTTGTTCATATAGACTCATGGATTTGAACCTGGTCATCTTAGGATTGACTATCCTTGCCACAACCTCATCCCAATCCTGGGAATTTTCTGTGAAGACCTCATCTTCAAACTTGTCATGGACGTTTGGCCAGTAGGACGACACTTGCGATGCATGCTTCAAGACTACGCCCCTTGGGTCATGTTTGTGGAAATGACTGGTCTGGAATCATAACTCCAATTGGCTAAGTCATTCCTGCTTGGCTTGAGTGGTGTCTTTTACTAGATAGAAACCTATATGGGAATCCATGAGGTATAAATTCCCGCTTCTTATATTTCACTAGGGTAGCGTTGTAACCTTGCTGGATGGTCTGGTAGTAGATTTCCCCCACAAAAATGTGGTCGGGGACATGCACTGGTAAGAGATGAGGTGCTCCAGTGTCCCCGAATACCCTAATGTAGGTATCATGTTCGTCCAAATACCAGTGGCCAACCTTTTCTATCACCTTTTTCGCCTCAGCCGATAGCCTTGGACACTCTTTCTTGAAAATGATAAAATGAATGCGAGTGATGAATTCATCGCAGATGAGGGAGTAGGATTTTTTTTACCTGTTCTCCCAGAAGACGCGGAAATATACATGGACCAAGATTTTTGAGATGTGCTAGCTAAATTTCATTCCGATAAAGACATTTCTGGCGTAGATGACATCCAATAAGTAAGAAGCCATATAAAAGGATGGAGTCTCTCCTTCTTTCGGCATTTGAGCTTGTTGTATGAAAATGCTCAACTGATTGGAAATGATGGCACCCCAGTTAAAACCTCTCCCAGAAATGGCTACAGTGTAAGCTAGAGGCATCCACTCCTTCGAAAACCAGGAACAATCTTTCTCCCCATACAATCGACAGATAAGGGCCATTATATAGATGTACAAATCTCTTAAGTTGGCCGTCTGGTACCAACCAGAGGTGTGGTTGGAGTATTTTTTATCTTCTCTCAACCATGAGGATATCAACTGATCGATGTCGTGGTGCTCGTAGAAGTTTACAAAAAAATGGTGTTGAGTTGCTCCTCCGGGTTTCTAAGATTGTAATAATTCTACACCTCTACTGGAAGGAAAACCCTGACACACTCACCATTGTCGTCATTGATCAATCATTTTTTAGTGTGCATGTGGTCAATAAGCCACTTCAAGAGTTCTATGCAGGGAAACAATGGAGTTCTTCTTGCTACCATGTGTAGGTACGATTTTCATATATTTGGAAAAGCTTCATCATTGAACTTTCCCATATCGGGGTCACTGTGCGGGATATATTCCAGGAATTCTTCCCAAATGATATTCTTGAAGAGTTCTCCCCAATGTGGGAGTAACACCTTGGGCCCTGTATTTGCCTCTATGTCTCCAAAGGCCGGAGGTTGAGTGAAAATCTTCATGGTGGATGTCCTAATGACTAGTTCTAGCCTTGGAGCAAATTCCAATTGTTTTGCTGGCCCTGGGGATGAGCCTTCTCCTACCTCTGGTTCTTTCAGCTTGGGTGCCCTCGGTGACTGCCTGGTGGTTGGTTTTCTTGGAGGCATCATTCTTGTAATCAAAATAAATTGTTTAGAGGGCGCGTACAGAGCAACACTAGATAAAATACATATATGAAGTGTAAGCACACAAAATCCAGACTGGTACATACCTATAAAGCTTGCTAACTGGTTATTTGATACTCACAAGATTTTGACTGCTTTGAAACTCCTTTGCATGCATAATGGTTTCATTTATAATGGCCAAAAAAATTTAAACTGGGGAGGAACTTACCTTGTCGTATCAACCAATTAATTCGGGTGATGAGTGAAAAACAAACAAATTTGTCGCCGAATCTCTGCAATTCAGTTCATCGTGGGTTCACGACGGAGGAGCGAAGGGTGATGTGTTCTATTGGTACTTTCAAATGATTGATTTGATTTGCACATGAAGTAGCAACTAATGCAAGATTTGGAATTAAGTAGTTCCTTAAATGCTCCGAATCCAATCGTGTCGCTTTCTTAGTGGGAAGATTGGGTATTGGCAAAATGATATGGACTTCTCCATTGATGGACTTCTGCGAAAAACGTCCGACACTGATTGATTTCATCATATGGTGCTGATGTGGCACAACTGAATTGAAGGTGTGATTTGGCCCTAGGGAAACAAGAGTGACTCAGGGTAAAACTAGATCGTACGATTATCCAATATGGCAAAGACATGTGAATGAGGACAAGTGGCTTAATCATGTACCAATCACAGTCGAGGTTTTCAATAGGCTGCGTGTTCTAGAAAAAACTTGGGATCGCCGATGCCGAAAAAGTATCAGGGGTCAGCGATCGGCGATAAACCTATCACTTTTTCTCCGGACTTGCTTTCTCAAAAACTCTCCGATGCCAAAATTCTTTGGGGATTGGCGATTGGGAAGACTCTTTTAGCATTGGTCAGAATGTTCATCGCGATTCCGATAAGCACGTCAGGTGTCGGCTATCAGCGCTATTGCTTTATTCTTTTTTAAACTTTTACTCCCTTCACCTTTTACCGATGCCGATGAAGATCGGCGCTGGATGACTAAGGTTTTATTGAGTGATTCTTTTACACCTCTTAATTCCTTCCGATGCTGAATTTGGGCACATCGGGTGAAATGTTTTGGCTGTTGATTCTTTGTTTAAAATTTAAGCCTTTAAAGCCATGGGTTTTCATATATTCAAACAAACTATGCAAGACTTAATGAGAGTCAAAATGGTAATCAAAGGCAAACTTTTCACAATGAAGTCGAATCGGACAGTGCAAAAGATCAAGTGGTACCCAAAAAGTAAAATTTGACATAGGATTTTTAGGGTGTGTTGAGTGCTCAACAATATCGTGGACTGGTATTTTCCTAAGGCAGAGATTGTGGCCCGATTAGGAAAATGGTCCAGGACAAATATTCTCCCGAGGCACAATTATTGGCCCGATCAGGTTGAATAGTCTTCCCCCTAAGGACATGATGTCCCAATTAGGGTGGTGGATACGCGACCAATAGTTTCTAAGGCATATGGGTAGAAATTTATCTCTATGGTACATATGACCCGATTAGAAAATAGTCTGAGATTGACATTCCTCTAGGAATGGTCTCTGTAGCCCATGGCGTGGCTTTCAACATCTGGAGAGGACTGACATTCTTCTAGGATGTAAGTGACTTATTCAACATCACTTTGTTGAGTAAGTGACTTATTCAACATCATGCCCGACTGATCAGATGGAGTATGGCTTCGAGAAATGATGCTATCAGATGATACTGATACTGGTGATGTTGCTCGTGAGTTGATCTACATGATCATGAGATAGCCTGTGTGTCTATAATGATGCTACTGGTTGAATGGTTTGTTTGTTCTCAAGACCATTTCCTTTAGTAAATACCTAGCTAGGAGGGAGTGTTGATGTCACAGTAGTTACGAGAGGTATTAACCTCCATGTATAACCTTTGACCAATTAGAATGTTTTGGAAGCTAGAGAAACCCTAAACATATGTCTAGAAACCCTAGAAGACATGTTAGCTCAATAAAATAATTAATATTTAAGTGTTAGCCTATAAATAATAAGTCGACCTGGATAGGAGACAAAGAGCACTATAAATAGAGGGTGCTTGAGCTCATTTTTTCATTCACTCTCTCACAACTCACACACGACAAGTGGTGCACAAGTTTGGAGAAGGAGTGCAGCTAGAACTATTGTAACTGGGTTTTTGGTCTTGGTTTTTGGTTTGTGTACTTTCTGTTTGGTGTGCTATTCTTGGATAAAGAGAGATACACTATCTCTTGGTTATTTGTTGGTTCTAGTGCTGCTTCTAGAATCATTCTATCTATCAAGGTTATGGTTCTCGGAGGTGGCTGCATGCCTATGGTTGGGTGACAATATTGAGATATGGTCTATGGAAAAATGAGCAGATCTCTTTTATTCTAACAATATATTATATCAATTTTTTTGTCCTTTGATATCACACACATCGGGAGAGACTTGAATTCAATGGTTGATAGACTTGTTGTTTTTGCTGCGAATCCTTCAAGGAAATTGCCGCCTCAAAGACCAGATTATACATTTATGTCTTTATACCATCCTCATTTTCTGAATAATGTAGAATCTTAGAAAGTCTTTCCCGATGATGAAAGCATTTGTGTTTTCTTATGGAATGATCCTCTTAATAAAAATGAAATTATATCTTTAGAAGAGAATAAATTTCCTAAAGGAGTGACTCCACTAGAGAGTTCATTTTTGTCAAGGGATGTTGGTAATAAGAAATATGTAGAAGAAGAGGATTAAAAAAGAAATATTAGTGATAC
>ML809033.1:140838-155979 GCA_009831015.1 Picea engelmannii
CTCAGAAGCTTCCATGACCCACGCTATTGAAGAATCCATGTGAACTCTAGAAGATTAGCTCACATCAACTACAAGGCGCTACCATACATATGCAAAGCTGTCACAAGTTTACCAGAACTCAAAGGTGACCATGAAGGTGTATGCAATGGATGTGCACAAGGGAAGAACGTCAAGTACCCATTTTCGAAGAGGGAAAACAAGGCAGAAGGAGTCCTAGAACTCATTCATTCTGATGTATGTGGCCCAATGCCATCATCCTCCATTAATGGGTATGTACACTATGTATCATTCATTAATGACTATTCTCGTAAAAGACCTGGATATATTTGAAGTGGTCAACAAGATCAAGGAATTGAAAGCCTTGATAAGAGAACCCTTCTGTAAGGAATATTAAGATACTCAGGTCAGATAATGGAGGAGAATATACCTCAAAAGAGATCATGAACTTCTGCAAAGATGTTGGGATCAAGATCCCCAACAAAATGGTGTAGCTGAACGGAAGAATAGAACCATTCTGGAATTTGTGAAGATCAAGATCTTCCTATGTGCTTATGGGCAGAAGCAGCAATGACAGTTGTTCATGTGCAGAACTGATTGCCCCATAGTGCACTTGGGCTCAAGACACCAAAAGAGATGTTCACTGGAAAGAAGCTAGAGGTAAGACATCTCAAAATATTTGGATGTCCTGTGTTTATTCGTATACCAAAAGAGAAAAGAAACAAGCTGAAACCCTCCGGAAAGAAGGGAATATTTGTGGGATACTGTGAGGTATCCAAGGCCTTCAGAATCTACATACCTAGTCACCGCCACATTGAGATCGGCAGGGATGTGACCTTTGATGAAGAAGATGCACTTAAGAAATAGAGAAGTTTCCAGCTTGAAGAAATGTATGAAGAGGAACCTGTAAATCCCAGGATGACAGAATCCATGAGGGAAGTTCCCAGAGCTGCAGAACCTATAAGGGAAGTCATATCTTCCCCCGATGAGGAGACTCCTAATAATCATGTCATCACAGAAGTTCAATAACCTCCTCAAATGACCTTCTCCCATAAAAGAAAGCCTGCTTGGGTAAGAGAGCTTATTCAAGATGGAGAGAAGTATGGTGTTCCAGAAGGAACCACAAGACAGGTGAAGAAACCAAAGCCATTCTCCAGTTACATGGATTTGATGGGTAATCTACTTGATGAGGAACCTACATGTTTTGAAGAAGCCATCCAGAAGAAGGAATGGGCCGATGCCATGACAGAGGAATACCAATCCATAATAAAGAATGATGTATGGGAAATTGTTCCTAGACCAAAAAGTAAGGATGTGGTATCATCAAAATGGCTCTTCAAGATAAAACATGCTGCTGATGGAAGTATTGAGAAATATAAAGCAAGATTTGTCACTCGTGGCTTTTCCTAGAAGGAATAAATCAACTATGAAGAGACACTCACTTCTGTGGCCATATACACTTCAATCAGAACCATTATATCTCTTGTTGCCAAGATGAAATGGAAGCTACACTAGATGGATGTGAAGATAGCTTTTCTGAATGGTGTCATTGAAGAGGAAGTGTATATAGAGCAACCCCGAGGATTTGAGGATGAAGACAAGAAATCTCATGTCTGTCGATTGAAGAAAGCCTTATACGGATTGAAGCAAGCTCCTAGAGCTTGGTATGGCCGTATAGATAGTTTCTTGACGAGCTTGGGCTTTACCAATAGTAAAGCAGATTCAAATATCTACTTCAATATCATGGATAATGAACCAATAATACTATTAATATATGTGGATGGCTTATTCTTAATTGGAGAAGAAAATCTCATCGCCGAATGTAAATAGAGACTTGCCACTGAATTTGAAATAAAAGACCTTGGCCTAATGCATTACTTCTTAGGTCTTGAGGTATGGCAGAGTCTGAAAAGAATCTTCCTTAACTAGGGGAAGTACACGGTCGAAATCTTGAAGAGATTCGACATGCTCGAATGCAAGTCCATGAATACACCCATGGAAGCAACGTTGAAGCTGCTGGTCGATACTTCATCAGATTTGATATATGCCACTCTGTACAGACAGATTATTGGATCGTTGATGTACCTGATGAACACCAGACCTGACATCTATTTTGTAGTGAACACCTTGAGTCAGTTTCTAGCGGAGCCCAGACATGTTCATTTATTGGCTGCAAAACATGTGATGAGGTACCTTAAGGGTACAATGGATTATGGTCTTAGCTATGATGGAGATCATGACTTCACTCTGAGTGGATATACTGATGTAGATTAGGCAGGAAGCGTTGCTGACAGAAAAAACACTTATGGATGCTAATTCAGTTTGCGATCAGCTATGATCTCATGGCAGAGTAGGAAGCAATCTAGTATTACTCTCAGCACAGCAGAAGCAGAGTACATTGCCACATGTTTTGCTAGCTGCAAAGCTATATGGCTTTGAAAGTTGCTGACAGGCCTATTTGATTTGGAGATGAGAGAAACCACAATTCTATGTGATAATCAAAGCTGTATTAAAATGACAGATAATCCTGTGTTCCACGACAGGTCGAAGCACATAGAGATCCATTATCATTTCATCTGCGACATGGTACAAAGAGGAGCCTTGAAGCTCCAGTACATTAGCATGGATGAACATGTTGTTGATGTGATGACTAAGCCTCTATATCATGTAAAGTTTGAACACTTTCGAGATAAGCTTGGTATTGTCCGAAAGGACCTTCCCTGAAAGGGGGAGTAGATGTATTCCTTGCTTCTGACCTCACTGTTATACGTAAAGAAAGATGAGTCATGCTTCTGACCTCATTGTTAGATGTAAAGCATGACGCTGTGTGATCCTTGCTTCTGACCTCATTGTTAGATGTAAAGCAAGATGAGTTATGCTTCTGACCTTGTTGTTAGACATAAAGCATAATGCCACTGATTCCTTGCTTCTGACCTAGTTGTTAGATGTAAAGCAAGATGAGTCATCCTTCTGACCTCGTTGTTAGACGTAAAACATGATGCTATGTGTTCCTTGCTTCTGACCTCGCTGTTAGACATAAAGCAAGATGAGTTATGCTTCTGAACTAGTTGTTAGACATAAAGCATAATGTCGATGATTCCTTGCTTCTGACCTCATTGTTAGATGTAAAGCGAGATGTTGATGTGTTCCTTGCTTCTGACCTAGTTGTTAGATATAAAGCAAGATGAGTCATGCTTTTGACCTAGTTGTTAGACGTAAAGCATGACATTGTGATTCCTTGCTTCTGACCTAGTTGTTAGACGTAAAGTGAGATGATGATATTACTTGCTTCTGACCTAGTTGTTACACGTAAAGAAAGATGAGTCATGCTTCTGACCTCGTTGTTAGACATAAAGCATGACGCTGTGTGATCCTTGCTTCTGACCTCGCTGTTAGATGTAAAGCAAGATGAGTTATGCTTTTGACCCAGTTGTTAGACATAAATCATAACGTCGATGATTCCTTGCTTTTGACCTCGTTGTTAGACGTAAAGCGAGATGTTGATGTGTTCCTTGCTTCTGACCTTGTTGTTAGACGTAAAGCAAGATGAGTCATGCTTCTAACCTAGTTGTTAGACGTAAAGCATGACACTGTGATTCCTCTCTTCTGACCTAGTTGTTAGACATAAAGCGAGATGATGATATTACTTGCTTCTGACCTAGTTGTTAGACGTAAAGCAAGATGTGAATGACACTGAGCTACCATCTTAACCGTTGTGACATTGAGCTAGTGTAGTACTGTGATGAGGTATCATTTTTACTGATACATGTTTGATGAAGATGATGATAGCATTCTCTTGAGAATGATGATGTTGCTGATGAAGAAAACTTCTGATGACTCATAAATGTGCTAGACAATTTTTCAAGATGATATTGACGATACTGTCCTCTAGATGCCACCGATGATGCAGACCTCTCTCGCCTGATGTTGATGAAGAATACCCTTCTTGTTAAGGGGGAGTGTTGAAATAATGTAACTGCGAAGAGCATTCTTATTATTATTTTGTTATTGGATTAAATCCCCATTGTGGGTTAATCATGTCATTATTATTATTGGATTAAATCTCCATTGAGGATTAATCATGTCATTATTATTATTGTTGTTATTAGATTAAATCCCCATTGAGGATTAATCTTGTCGGTAATTGCATAAGGACCAAATCCCCTTTTACGGATTGATCATCAGACAATTACAAAGTGCAGAATAAGAAGTCGGCCCCAACAGATATAATGAAAGGGCCAGAATTAATTAAATGTGGGTTTACCCACCTAGTGTGAGAGGTCGGCCCTACCAGATGGTGACTCTTCACACGTGCCAGATTGATATAAATAAGAGGCTAGCGCCTCACTTCTTAGACACACTTCACTTTCTCATTCTCTTATGAGGCAAGTTGCAATTTCAAGTTGGAGAGAGGAGAAGAAGGGTGGCGCATCTCTTGGGGAGGACTTTCTGTATTGGTTTGAGTTATCTCTTGAACATTGTACAAGCTATTTATGATAAGGAAGTTTTTGCTAGGTTTTCTTCCCCTAGAGGGTTTCCCAAGATAAATGTTGTGTCTCTTGTGGATGTGTATTTCTCAGTGATCTTGTTCTTATTATGCTCTTATCTATTGAAATGTAAAGAACTATAATAATGGAATAAACATTAACAAACAAGCCATCAACCTTCAAATAACTTTCTTCTCTTTCTTTAAACCAAAGCTTTTAAAGGAAAAATGGGTTTCCTTATCAGAGACAAAGCTCCTAAAACAATCCAAGAATCCCATGAGATGGCTATGGAANATAAACATTAACAAACAAGCCATCAACCTTCAAATAACTTTCTTCTCTTTCTTTAAACCAAAGCTTTTAAAGGAAAAATGGGTTTCCTTATCAGAGACAAAGCTCCTAAAACAATCCAAGAATCCCATGAGATGGCTATGGAAATTGAAAATAACCTATCATCATCCAAATTAGAACCTTTCTATTCCCCAAGAGTCAAGATGGATGCTAAACCCAAAGTAGTCCAGAATGATGAGTCTGCCTTAGATACTGGCACTAGCTTGGAAAAGCTACAATTGACTGTAGATGGCATGTTAAAAACCCAAGAGTTAATGATGAATATGATTGTCAACCTAGAAAGAGCCCAACAACAAGATCCTAGACCTCCTTATAAGGGGAAATACCAAATAGGTGGTCAAGGTTTCAAGCCCAAGAACAATCAAGAGGTCCCTAACACTTTATCCCCCACAAACGTGGTTGATGAGCACCCATGGTGTTTTCAATGCAGAGAATCACATTGGGAGCATCAATTCCCTCTGAATAATGGTGAACATGATCAATTTAATGTTATCAACCATACAATTGAGGATCCACAATATTTCCTTAATATCACACTAGAAGAAAATGAAGAAGTCATAAAAGAAGCAACTAGGAAAGCTAGGATCGAGGTAATCAATAGCCTTGATAAGAGTCGAGAGAGAGGTTGAAAAAACAAGAATTCCAAGTGTATACTACAAAAAAGAGAACGAACCAACCCCCCTATACTAAACCCATATCTTCACAACCAAAACCTCCACCTATGAACATACTCCTTCCTAAAACTTCTTCTAAGTCTGACAAGATTGACTTAAATTTTGACTTGGAAGATGCATTGGCCAAAATGCATGTAACCATCCCGCTGAAGGAAATTATCAAGGTTCAATCCATGAAAGAAAGGTTTGAAAAATTCTTTAATTTGTTGGATGGACCAATAGACCCTCCTATTATGTTACAAGCATACCATTTTAGGGTTCAATACGATGGACACCCACCCTTCTTTATGCCATTGCTAGTAAATAAAAAATGTCTCAACAATTGTATGCTTGATTCAGGAGCAAGTGCCAACATGATGTCTTTGAAATTCATGGAGCAACTAGGCCTAAAAGCTACACAACCTTATAGAAATGTGTGTGATTTTGAATCTAGGGCCATACCCACTGATGGGGTAGTTGAGAACAGTGAAGTGTACCTTGGTAAATATCTTGAGAGAGTGATCCATATGGATGTTGTGGTGGTATATGTCCCTGATGTATGGATCATGCTCTTGTCCAAGAAGTTTGTTGTGATGTTGGGTGGCACATTAGAGATGGATTTAACTTATATCAATGTGCCTATGAAATATGGGATGCTTGCACGCCTTCCAAATATGCCAATGACCAAGGTTCATGTACAAGATATTGACAATGATACTAAGATCAATGAAACACATGAAGCAATTAAGGAAAGATTTCCCACATTTTCTCCAGAGGATTTTCTTTTCACCATAGAGGAATATTTTGATGATATACAATGGCCGAAGAAACAAGAGTATAAACAACTCTTATATAAATATAAGGACAAAGAAGTTACCTTTGTCAAATTACTAAAGAAAGGGGATGATGATATATTGATTAAACCAAGCCAACATGAAGTCCTTACAGCTGAATCCCATCCTCCTCCCTCGAGACAATACACCAGGGTGATCCAGGGAACAACAAAGTTTGAAGTAAAAGAATATCAAGAGGGAGATATGATATGGATGTGGGACACCAAGAAGGGTCAGCCTAACAATGTTAAGGGGAATGCATAATTTTGGCTTGGACCCTTCAAAATCAGAATGAAGTCAGCTAACGATGCCTACTATTTATCTATGCTTGAAGGGAGGAAACGTCCATTACCAGTTAGTGGATTCCTCCTCAAACCCCACCATGGGGAAGAGACTTAACTTCACAGGTAAGTACATGTATGTTAGATTAGGTAGGCATTTGCATCCATTGTATATACCATTTGCATGTCATATTAGCATAGTTGTAGTTGCATTTTCATATTTTCTTGATTCATTATGTATATATGTATGCTCATGATCATATTCTAGACAAGAGATGCTTTTATTGGTATATTTTATCATATATGAACAAGGGGTGATATCACCACCATAGGGATGAATAATATCCTTTGTTGAGAAATAGAAGGCACATGTCATACTAGAGATGCCGAGTTTCTCATGCATTCTGCGATGAGCACGTGTCCTTGAATGGAAGCCAAATGTTACCCCCTAGCCTAGGGAAAACTAAGGAGATGACGTCTCGACGCCCATAGGTCCTAGACATGGAGTACCGAGAGTCGAACAACTTGATCATGACCTACCTTTTCTTTAGTGCAGTCCATTTATCACCAATAGCAATATCCATCCCAACAACCTGGTCTTGAAGTAGCAGTGATTCTTGCTCCATGAGGTAATGAGTCTGGGTATCATGGTATGTATCACTCAGTTTTTTTGAAGCACTTGAATATGTTGTGTTGAATCCTTCTTCATTTCATGACGTTTGCTTGGAAATTATTCTCTTTGCCTCGTTCATACCTAGAAGGGTGACATGGTGCCCTAGTAAGTTGATTTCCCTTTAGGATGGGTTGCCACTAGGTGGATCTGTGAAAAGTCATCATCCATTCCTTCCATACTTACCACTTTCCATTCTCATTCCTCTCATTTCCCCTATCCTTATTTTGGCATTGGGATTGGCTACACTAGGAAGGGTTGTACCTTACCTCATGGGAAGAAGGGGCTAAAGGCCCAGAGGGTAAAAGTAACTGGCAAGAGCTAGAATCCAATGTTGAAACCTTTGAGATGCTTCGCCCAGGGATCCTTGAGAAAGAAGTGAAAATATTCTCAGTAAGAAAAGGGGACCCATAAAATACATAAACACTCAAGGTACTAGTTGATGGATAATAGGTCTCATCACAAGTCGACCTATTATGACCATGGGCATGTAGCGGTATGACACTACCACCTATATGGTCACCAAAACAGGGTAGTGGCTCTTAGTGGCATAGCCAAGAGAAAGGGGGTCTCATCACGATCCAACCTTCTCATTTCCGTGAAATGTTTGTGGATAACGCTGTCACCTCTGGTCATCAAGCCAGGATAGTGTCCCTCAACTATTCCCTTGAAGCAAAAGAGAAAAAGATAAAAAGAAATAAATTTAAGATTAAAAGGCAATGAATGGGCTAGGAAAAATTTGCATTTATGATAAGGTGCAACTCACCCTCTACAAAGGCACCCACAGGCAAGACTTTACATTTTCCTTTTATTACATGCACCCATGCCAAAATACTTACCCCATGACACCTCATACACTTACATGACTTGGACTAGATCCCACCTAAGAAACACCCCAATCTTAAGATAGGTTAGCTCAATAGGGCACCCTGAGACAATTTCAACCAATAACCCTGAGACCTTCACCAAGTTAGGGCACAAAGGGTTAAAGGGGGTTTGATGCACATGTTTGGGTAATTTAATTATTGGATGTGGTTTACATGTTATGATCCCTGTGACTCATGAACCCCTGGAGGGCGTACTTGTTGTTTATGCAGGACTTTTCTCGATGGACAGGTACACATGAGGGAATGATTCGCTCAGGCTTTCATGGGGCTTAAAGCCCACAGATGGATGCTGAAACCCCAGCCAGGGGTAGGAAGAAATTGAATACTTGTACTGGGAGAAAAAGGGATGTGGCCTTTGGAGGCACCCTAATAGACCTAAAGCTAGGGGGAACTTGCTCTTCTCACATGAACATTAGCCCTTAAGGTCCCTGGATGTCACCATCATATCCCTAGACGTCATCGAGAGCTAGGGATTCAATTTGGAGGCATTTTTGATTCTGCTGGCACGTGTGAGCATCATTTGAGGCTTCTGGAGGCCAAGCGCCCCACTTTTCTATCTCAACATTCCACATTTAGGGCTCAATGTCACCCTAGAGGAGCATGACGTCACCCTTGGAGGTGTTTCTAGATGAAAATTAATTTTAATTATGTCAAAATTGAATTTTGTTGTAAATTGGCCAGGTCGGCCTTGTTTTTTACCTAAAAGGTCAAAGTTTTGCATAAATAAGCATAAAGTACTCTCATTTTCACATCACAAMTTTTCATTTGAGACAAGAGGTTTGAAATTTGTGCCCTAGTAAGGGTTATTGGTTGAAATTGTGAGGCTCCATTCTTGTTWAAGGCTATTTTTTCTAACTTGGATCAATCTTGGAAGTTTTGTGGTGATCTTGCATGGTATTCTCATGATTATTCTTGGTGATCATTTTTGTCATCTATTGAATGGTTTGTTGTATGGTTTTATTTKCTCATAMAAKATTATGAAATTRCATGGTATACTTATTGCTTGATGTAAGAAACTTAAATTGCTTCTTACTTACTTTTTATTTGCCAAACTTTTCATTGAATTGATCTAGTAACTAGTGAAACCCTAGAGCCCTAAATTGCTATCACTCTAAGGATTTGGACTTAGTTATTTTTGCATAAGTATTACTCCATAAAAAGGATAAGGAGAGTAGGGTGGCAGGGCCTAGAATTTCCTACACCCTAGCATCTTGTTTCTTGAGGTCAAAGCATAGGGGGACTTAAGTTGCTACTTCTATGCCTTTTCCCCTCTTAGACTTTTGTGCATCATCATCAATTGATTTGCAACCTAAGAAGAGGCCATCCACCTTGACTCCATTACCCTTGAAGGCACTAGTCCTCCTCTCTTCTTGACAAGACTCAACTCAAAATCCTTCACTTCATACTCAAACTCTTTCACTTTGTACTCTACTAATTTTCTAACCTAGTTGAGAAATACTAACAACTAATTTGTTGTTGTCATAATCACTGCTACAACTATTGTTTTGCAGTGTTTATTAGCCTACTAACCATCTAATTCATCCCAAAATTTGTATAAGGCAAGGTACTATCAATAAGTGTTAAAGTGTATGTTTAAATTGCCTTTTTAGAGTGCACATACTGAAGGTGTTACCATTGTCATAGTTATTGTTACAACCATTGTTGCAGCCCTTAACAACCCTAAATTCATCCATAAAACCATTGGGCACTTGTACTAAGCAAACCATAATCATTGAGTATTGAAGTAATGTCTTATTGCTTTATTGTAATGCTTTTCTGAAGTGGTTTCCATTACTGTCATCATCTTTAATTAATGCTGTTATAAATGTTTGGACAACCAATTAAGTCATTAGTTGACTTGTAGTTATCTTGAAAAGTGTGAGTGACAAACCATTATCAAGTTTTCAAGGCTATTGTAACTCTTCCTTGTCACCATAACTTGCACCTTTCAAGATACATTGCTGCTATTGTAATATCGCTTTCATTGTATAGTAATTTGTTCAAGAAACACATAAGTTGTTTAAGAAGTCATTGATTATAATTGTTGCTACTAATGTTTGATGTTTCATTGGTAAAGGGCAGGTACAAACCCATTCTCATTTACTCGTGTTCTTTTAAACTTCACCAAAGTGACTTCTTCTGTTGAGTGACCTAGAGATAGGGGTGGGTTTTCACCGTATATTTTTCCCTTCATCAACTAGCTAGCTCCTAGGACGTCTCCTTTGGAGTGAGATTTTCCTCCCACTAAAGAGAAAGAGGTACCCTATTGGGGTGAAAGTGATAGGGTTACCTCTGTGTTACATCAATATAGGCCTACTTTCCTTTAGGATTTTTGCAAGTATAGATTGTGCGATAACAGAGCCCAATGTTCAAATGAAGAAAAACTGAAATTAATGTAATTATTCTATAAATTTAAGGATGTTTTTGTTTGGTCATATGAGGATCTTCGTGGTTTTGATCCTAATTTCATACATCATGCTATTTCTATAGGGGAAGAAGAAAAACTAGTTAGGCAAAGACAAAGACCTATCAATCCTACCCTTGAAGTAACAATCAGAAAAGAAGTTGAAAAATTAATTAATGCTCACATTATTTTCCCTATTAAATATTTTGAGTGGGTGTCTAATATCGTCCCTGTACAAAACAATAACTGTGATATCATATTATGTGTTGATTTCCATGCTTTGAATATGGAAAGTGTCAAAGATAATTTTCCTCTTCTGAACATGGAATTAATTTTGCAACAAGTGGCAGGGTCACAAATAATGTCCCTTCTTGATGGTTTTTCATGTTACAATCAGACCAAAGTCAAGAGGGCAGATAAATACAAAACCACATTTATCATTTGTTGGTGCACCTTTGCATATGAGAGAATTCCATTAAGTTTAATAAATGTAGGTGTTACTTTTCAAAGGGCTATGGAAATAACCTTTGACGATCTTATTGGTAATATTATCCAAGTTTATTTTGATCACATACCTATTTATTCCAGAAACTGAAAATATCATTTTGATCATCTTAAAAAAGTTTTCTTACTATGCAGAACATTTGGATTGTCATTGAATCCTACAAAATCATTTTTTGGTGTCACAAAAGGTAAATTTCTTGGTCATATAGTTTATGATTCAAGAATTAGTATTGATCCCGAGAGGGTTATCACTATTCAAAATCTTCACGCTCCTACTTCAAAAAAGGAGATTCAATCATTTATGGGTAAAATTAATTTCGTTAGAAGATTTATTCCTAATTTTGCAAGAATGGTCAAACCAATTCACAATATGCTTAAGAAAGATTTTTCATTCTCATGGAATGATGAAACTGAAAAATATTTTGTAGAAGTCAAGAAAGCTATTAATTCTTCACCGTTTTTGGTGAAACCAAATTTTCAAAAACATTTTATTATTTATACTAATGTTATTGAAGAAGCAATATCTGTTGTCCTTCTTCAAAAAAATGACCAGCCTATAGCTTACATGAAACAAAGTTTATATGACGATTAATTTAAATATAATTTAATTGAAAAAAATACATATGCTCTTGTAAAAGATATCGATAAATTTCACTATTATATCTTAGGTAAGCACACACAGGTAAAATTCCCTTTTCCTGCTATCAAGTTTTTTCTTTCTAAAACTCATCTTTAAGGAAAACTTGCACATTGGCTTCCCAAAATTCAAGAACATGATTTCATGATAACAACTTCTCACACAATCAAGGGACGTGATCTAGCCTTTCACTTGGCTCAACATCCTGAATCATGTGTTCTTTCTGAAAATGATGATGATTCTTTGTTTGCACTTTTTCTTGTTGAAACTGAAAATATTGAGTTAGCAAAACATCCTTGGTAAAAGGACATTATTTATTATTTACAATTTCAAAAATGTCCTAACAATATTGAGAATTATCAACATAGGAGGATTCATCTTGAAGCCTATAAATATCTGATCTTGGGATATTCTCTTTTCCATAGAACTGTTGATGTATTGTTGTTGTGTAATTGATACAACAACTCAAAGACTCTTGAAGAAAATTCATGGATCAAAAGATTCAGGAATTCATATTGGTGGCCATTTTGCTGTAAAAGCCAGTGCTTTCAAAATTTTAAGAGCTGGATATTACCGGCCTTCAATTTTTAAAGACTCTTACAAATTTATGCAGGCTTATAATGAATGTCGAAGTTTTGTAGGAAGAGAATTTTTTTTTCCATGTCTTTACAACCAGTTCTCCTTGATTTTCCTTTTTCAAAGTCAGGATTAGATTTTATTGGTCGTATTAATCCTCCATCCTCTACAGGACACATTTTCATTCTTACATCAACATATTACTTTACCAAGTGGACTGAAGTTGTCCTACTTAAACATGCAAAGGATGAACATGTAATTACTTTCTTGGAATCTAAAATATTCTCTCGTTTGGGTCTTCTAATAGAAATCATTTATGACAATGGACCAAATTTTATTTCTACAAAATTTACTGAATTTCTTAATAAATTTTGGGGTGAAACATACCTCATCCACTTAATATCTACACGGAAATGAGCAAGTCGAGTCTACAAATAAAAATATGGTTATGATTCTTAAGAAGATTGTAATTGATAAACCCTACCAATGGCACACATGTCTCATCTATGCACTTTGGGCAGATCAAAATACAACCAAAACTAGTATTGGCCATACCCCTTTCCAAAACTAGTATTGGCCATACCCCTTTCCAACTATTATATGGTTAGGAAGCTATTATGCATGTTGAACTTTATCATACTTCCCTTAGATTAGCTTTATAGGCTAAATAATTGAATTCTACGAACATCCCTCGTATGATAAATGTCTTGCTGGCTCTAGAGGAAAAAATAAGCCATGCCCTTGAAAATTTCAAAAAGAGACAACAATATGTTAAAAGATACTTTGACAAGAAATCTAAATCAACTATTTTTGTAGCTGACAAAAAAGTGTTTCTTTGGGATTATGCTCATGCAGACAGAGGTAAGCATTCCAAATTTCAAAAGCTTTGGTTAAGTCCTTACAAAATCGCCTCTGTTATTGGTAATAATTATTATTTATTGAAAGACTTGGATGGACAATTATTTTCTTATACGACTAATGGTTCACATCTGAAACATTATGTTGAACCCGACTGATTTGACGACAATTTTTCCTGTATATATTTCATTTTTTGTTTGAACAATTTTTGTTGCTTTCTGTTGCTTTTTAGAATTTCTTTTTGTTGTTTGGTTCTTTACTTTTTGAGTCAAACTGGGTCAATTGAAGTTACTGGTCTTTTTTTTTTATTTGCAAAATTTTCCTTAGTCTGTTAGAAAACAACAACAAAGTTGAATGAGTATCCTTCACTCCACAACACTACTTATGTAGTTCTTGTTGTACCTATATATGTCTTGTTTGAAGTGGATGATTTCAGTTGTACCATCTTTCGTCTTTCCCATGCTTCCCTCCATGAGTGAATAATATCAAGAGAACATAAAACATTCTTATAATTTTTTTTGAGAAAGAAGAGACACCAAGAAAATTAAACATCCAGCTTCTAAACAAAAACCAAAACAATATGAGTTCTAAATTTGCTATGAGCAAATTTCCCTTTGGAGTCTCCAACTGTTGACCAAAATTTTCATCACCTATATAAAAAGCTCACAAATTATTACGAATTCTATGATTATAACTACTATATAGCTATTAGGTGGGGTCCCAAAAAAGAAAATGCAAAAGAATTGGTCTCTAAAATCTTTTCTTCAGCATAGTATTTTTCAGTTTTGTCCTCTGCAAACATTGGTTTATGGTTATCTTAGTCACGTGTATGGTTAATGTTGAAGAATTTCATTTTCATGATAATTTGGATGCAAATAAGTTTTATTATCATGGCATCTTGATGATTTTCAGAAGCATCCTTGTTCCCAACATTCTAGGAAAATAATGAACAACACATGTATAAAGACATTAAGTCATGCAAGCATTGCTCTATCTACAATATTGAAAGTTACATGCTATGATGGTGGTTAAGGTTGGTTTGTGTTATGATCTCAAAGTTGATATATGATCAAAGTTTTGGTTGCATGGTCATAATTTTTTGGGTTTTATGACTCAAATACCCATTAGAAATGACACCTTGTATTGAATTATATGGGTCTTAAGCCATATACGAATCCCATTGGTTTCATATGATGTTAAATTTCTTGGGTTCTGATTCAAATGTTATAATAACTTGCATGGAATACATTTTTTTAAACGACATAGGCATGATGCATATGGTATGCGACTTATTGATATTTGATTGTGAGTTACATGTTTTATACAGTTGCAAAGTTTGGAACACGTCGCATGTGTTTTATAAATGATGGCATGGTTTATTTGGATTTGTGAGCAACATGATTGAGGTTTATTTGATGTGATATTATGGAAGGTTCACATGTTATGAGGGTTTTGGTTTTTTGACCAAACATATTTTGCATTGTTTGGATTAGATGGATATGTTGTTGAGCTGGCTATGCATTGAAGGTGATGGGACATGGGTAATTACTCCCCAGTCTTGTGGTCTATCACCCTCCATTCCCCTAGTATTTCGGTCATTTGTGCTATTGGAATTTGAAGGAAAGAGCTCTGAGCTCAGTTGGTGAAAACCCTTGCACCTTGCAGTTTTTGGTAACAAACTTAGTCGTGGTTTGAAGAACACCTTTTTGTAAAGGTATGAATATCATTTAGTTTTACATATTTTACTGCAAATTTCTCATTAAATAATGGTTGTTTTTGGCTCTGGTTTGATATTACCGTGTGTATGAATGTCCTCTCCTTCCTCTCTTTACCATTTCTTGAAAAGGGAAACGAAGAAAATGTTTGGATACATAAGCATAGAAACAATTTTACTTGTCTCTTCCATGATTGCACTTTCTATAACACTTTTAAATGAAAATAAGAAAGTTTTGACAATCCCTGTTTACATACGATTGATATTCAAATTCAAACTCTCTTTATCT
>ML809033.1:156079-173381 GCA_009831015.1 Picea engelmannii
ATGGTAGATCACAATGATTTGAATTATGGGTGAAGTAAAATAATAAAAAAAATGATTGTTACATAGGATAATTTTTCCTTCATTATTTCCACTTTTCTCAAACTATTCCCTTAAATCCTATTCATTTATTTTCTGTTTTCATTCTCATCATGTCTATGCAATTAAGTTTAAATATACACTAGAAAGAGATAGTATATTATCGGATATATAACTTATAATTTCGAAGGACAATATTTTCTATGACATATATCAACGATGAGATGAGTCTGGATACATTTTAGGAACAATAGTTTTGATTTGATTGAATCAGAAAATAATAGAGACAATTTTGGTTGATTTGGTGAAATTGAAGGTTATTGAAAGGAAGTCCTATATTTATTATATAGATACAATTTCCCTTATCGATCTCACTTTGCATAATTTATTTCCTGAAGTCCCTATCATAAATTTACTTTCTCCATTTCATTCCTATCTATATAATAAAAATATGCATAGAAAAAGATATAGTTTGATGTGGTCAACAAAATAAAATAATAGAGCTAAAAGGATTTATAAATTATTCTGGTTGATTGATAAACACTTATAGACATATTTGGAAGAAAAATGTATGCAGCCTTCTTTTGGGAAATAATGATCAACATATATGGCTGGGAGACTTGTGTGCTATCAGTTGGATGTGGTTAATGGATGATATATTTTTGTCCCTTTTTCACTTGACTCTTTTTCACTTCCCTTTTGTGTTGTATGGTGGTGTCATGTTAGAGCTAGTTTAATCATTTAGAAAAATTGTATTAGATGTCTTATCTTGATGTTGTTTTACACTTGTGCTAATTGGATTATCATGGTTTTAGATGAGTTTATTCAAAAGGGATAATAAAAGAGGAGGAAATGGGGGAAACAAATGAAGAAGAGGATGAGGGCCTAATACTTTTTGGCATCCTAGAAGGCATAAAAAACTGGGGTTTTCTATTCATTTTGATGTTGACTCTGATGAGTTCCAATAGCTAATCCAATCCAGACATTTTAACCTTGGTGGTCAACAAGCCTTGCCACAACCCAAAGCAACCCCCAATTTTATCTTACAACCTCACCCTGGTATTGTAAATATCCCAGCATATACTTCACAGTCTCATGTTGATGGATGGGGTAACTTGTTTGCTAATCCTTCTCAGGTGAAAATCAATGGCCTATGCCTCTCCCTCATCCACTAGTTCATACTATTATTGCTAGTGCATGTATTCCTTTTCCTCCAGTTCATCCAGTGCTACCTGTTCACACAAATTCTACACATGAGTCCATGCCTCCTCCTCCTCCTCCAAAAGATCATAAAACTACACCACATTGCTCCTAGATTGACAAAGGTAAGAAACCTATTACTTCAACCAGCATGGCCAAATCCTCTTCCTCTTCTTATTCAAATATTAAATCAACAGGCAATGGGAAGAGAAGTTTACATGAAGAGAATCTTGAAATTGCCTAGCTGGAAGAGAAGAAGTCCCAATATGAGGCCTTTATTAAAGAAAGACATGAGTTTTTTCAGGAAGAAGTTTCTTGAATTGTTTTATTTATTCTTAGATAGATTTTGACTATGGAAACTTTTTGAGGATAGATGGCAGAACCATGATATTTATTTTTGAAACTTTTAAAATATCATGTTATTTTATGGGAGTCACAAGTGTTTTATGCGACAGTGTTTGAGATGCATGTTTTGGTATGTTATATGATGTTGCTATATTTTATATTTGATTAAATATATTATGGATAAACAAGGAAAAACTATTTATGATTTTTTAAATAAAGTAAGCATATAGAGGGGGACCCCACCTATTTAGTTATTATTTATTAATTACCCTTATCAATAAAGTTATTGTCCTAATTTATTAACTAAAATTATTTAATTTTAGCAAACTAAAAGTAGTTCAAACTACTTGAGGAATTACCTTTTAGAGAATAAAAGGAAGAACCAAAGGACATATAAGACATGAACAATTAGAGAGAAACACTTATGATAAGGTTTGCTCTTGTTTCATATTGTGGTTTTTGAATTACATCTTCTCATTTCCTGATTTTGTTTAAAAGGATTAGTCCTCTTGTTGATAGAAGGATCTTTCTAATGGTGGAAAAGAAGAAAGGACTAGGAAACATTAATATTTGAAATGCTTCAAAAGGTCATTCAATTCTCTTGATAGTATATGTAGTATAAATCCAATTATTCAATTCTCCCTATATAATCCACAAAACCCTCTGCTGAACTAGTATAAAGCCACCCAAGTGACTATAGCATACGTTGAAAATTCAATCCCCATTAGGGAACTGTGAGTACTCTCCAGCTTTTCTTCCCAACTTTTAGAACTAGGCTTAAATCCTCTCGGTCTATTAGGGCTCTAGACACCATACCCTATCTTTTCCATGTGGGATCTTATGACACCAGACCAAGACATCTTGTTCTATCGGGGATCTAGACACTATAACTCATCTTCCCAAGCAATAATATGGATCTGTACTCAAGTACATCAATTATCTAGATAAATACTCATGTACACCATGTTGATGTTTTACTTATACATCTAACAATTACATTTCTTCTTTATTATTATAATCATTTAACACATTACCTGCATAAATAAGATCAATTAAAGAGAGGCAATCACAAAAACAATAGAGACACACAAATTATCCCGGGAAACCCTCATGGAAAAGAAAACCCAACAAAAACTTACTCAATATAGATAGACCAAAAAAAAAGCAGAAGATCCTCCTCTACTCCTTCACTAGGAAAGAGTAGCACACCACTTAACCAGGAGATACCAATACATAGACCAAAACCCTCCTTGACATCACCCCCAGTTGCAACAACTACTCCTCCAAGACTTGCACACTTTTCCTTCTTGTTGCACAACACACGAGTGAGTGTATAAATGAAGCATTGGCCTCCCTTATAAATAGTGGTCTGGACAAACTAAAATTAGGTCTGGGCCGACCTGCCAATTTACCCTCTTAATTTACATTTAATTGTCAAGGCACAAAAGGGCCGAATTTTACAAAGGAACAATAGGGCCTAATTAATAAATATAATATAATAATATTATTCAACACTCCCTTTTAGGTAGAATATTCTTCAAAGTTACAATATTTCAACACCCCCCCTTAAAAATAAGGGTATTCTACGGACAACATCAATAACAACTAATTGGACTCAATAAAACATCAGGAGGAGGAGACATCATCATCAACATCTTGAACAATGTCTGTCATATCTATAGGTCATCAAACATTTTTTTCTTCTCATCATCAACATCAGTAGAAACTGAACATCATCATCATCTGCAGCACAGAGTTGGAGTAACATCATCATCATCATCAACATGAAGCTAGAACATCAACATCATCAACAACATGAAGTTGGAGCATCAACATCAACAACACGAAGTTGGAACAACAACATCATCAACAACATGAAGCTGGAACATCAACATCAACAACACGAAGTTGGAACAACAACATCAATGGAAACAGAATGAGACAAGATAATCAAAAATAACAACAACAACAACAGTGGGTACTCCGACGAACCATCCATCTGGACCTTACGGGATCTTTCCAGGGACAATAAAATCCCCTAGGATATAAATCCTAATGCGTTTCCACACCACTGACAACAACAAGTATATACATACATAGGAACTCTAACAGACCGTCCATTCAGACCTTACGCGATCTTTCCAGGGATGATCAATTCTGTAGGATATAAATCCTAACGAGCTTCTCTGCTGGTGGTCAGGATACCATAGTATCATCAATGTCACTCCCCCTTTCAGACTACACCAAGATTTTCTGGGAAGTACTCAAACTTCACATGAGACAGAGGCTTAGTCAACACATCTACTACTTGCTTATTTGTGCCAACATACTGGAGCTTCACAACTCCCTTTTGTACCATATCACAAATGTTATGGTACCAGATCTCAATGTGCTTCGTCTTATCGTGGAACACTGGGTTCTCTTTCATTTTTATGCAACTCTGGTTATCATAAAAGATTGTGTAGCATCCATCTCTAGGTCAAAATATACCCACCAACAACTTTCTATGCCATATGGATTCACAACTGGCGGAGCATGCTGCAATGTACTCCTCTTCTACCGTACTGAGAGAAATACTAGATTTCTTCCTGCTTTGCCACAAAGTCATGGATGACCCCAAACCGAAGAAACATCTTGAAGTGTTTTTTCTGTATGAAGCCCTTCCATCCCAATATGAATCAATATAGCCATACAATTTGAAGTCACAATCTCCAGTATAATAGAGGCCATAGTCCAATGCACCCTTAAGGTATCTCATCACATGATTTGTAGCTACAAGGTGAACAAGTCTGGGATCCAACATATACTGACTCAAGGTGTTCATAAAAAAACATATATCTGGTCTGGTATTCATCAGATACATCAATAAACCAATCATATGTTTGTATAGAGTAACATCAACTATTTCTGACAAAGTATCAACCAATAACTTTAGATTTGTATCCATAGGAGTGGACATGGCTTTACATTCCATCATGTCGAATATCTTCAACATTTCCACATCATAATTTTCTTGATTAAGGAAAATCTCTTCTAGTCAAGGCCTGAGAGTATGTCCTTTATTCTCTCTTCAACTTGTTCCTTCTAGAATTGGGACTTTGCACCTGCAACTTATTTTTCCAAAACTGAGAATGACTGCTCCATTCTCACTGTAGATGCTAAAATCTGAGAGTATCTCCTCTACTCCATCATGATGACATATTCATTTTCTCCCTCTGAATATCATACTACATAGACTAAGTTTAATGGATCATGGTTTTTATATATATACTTTTTCTAATTACTGGAGCAAGTATCTCGTCATAGTATTCTCCCTCTTGCTGGGAGAATCCTCTGGACAAAAAATAGACTTTGTACATATTTACATTGTTATCTACAACATGATTGATATGTTAGATCAATATTGGAAGTCACCATTGACTTCCCTTCTTGTCTGAAGGAAAAATCCATATCCAATTCCTTCCGACTGGCTTCCTCCTCTGTCACTGAAACAAGGGAATCTTCCCATGAGATTTCACATCTCCTAGAAGTCTCTAAATCTATGATCTAGTCTTCTCAACTCATGGCATCTGTCTATCCATCCTGGAAGACATCTCTTTTTTTTTTCATCTGATCCTCTCTGAGATCAGGCTCACTCTGAGTCTCCATGCTCCCTCTAAATCTTGAATCCCTCCGATTCTATATAATTTTTGGAGCCATCTGCTCCCTCTGATATGGCACACCAATGCTATATGGATTTTCATCCTGCAAAGTGTCATGGGACCATGTTGGTCTCTTCTTGGTTACTGCATTGATTCTAGGTAGGCCCTTTTGGCTCTACTAACTCTTCCTGATAATTTGAAGAGTGATCAACTACACTAGATGTATTTGTTCTGTTATCTTCGGAGCCTTATGATCCTCATGTTCTTTCTTCATATGAGATGTTGTGTATCCAGCAAATCTTGTTTCTTCTTCTTATTCTTCAGTACATGGATATATATGGTCATGTATACAACTTGGATATCTTCTCCATGTCTCATCTAATATGTTTCCTCCTACAACCATCACTATAGCTCCCTCAGGGTTATCACTCGTGACCTTCCCGGAACAAGAGAAACATGGGATAAACAATAGAAAAGAATAAAAAAAAATAGTGAGAATGATCGTCACAGTAGCTCCTTCAGATCTATCACTTGTGACTTGCCTAAAACAAGGTTAAACAGTAATAAATACAATAATAAGGAATGAGAGAAACACTCTTCTAGTGTTGTGATCAATCATTCCTCCATGGTAACCTAGAAACAAAACATGAATTTTCTCCTAGAGGAGATGTTAGTTATATCTAGTAAATGATTACAATAAGTGCTTATCTCAATAGTGCTCACATGCTACCAAATATTCAATAATAAAACTTTTCAAAGATTGCTATCACAACTATAGTGTTTAGCAGTTATCAAACTTGATATGTGTAAATTTGAATCTTATCAATTTAATCAATCAAACCTGGAACCTGGATTCTTGTCCTCAAGAACGAGTGTGTTGATTTTCTTCCGAGTCTCCTTCAATAAAGATGACAAGTATTTTCTTCAACCTGTCCTTTTTACTAAGATAATATGCTTTCTTGACATAAAACTGGGTTAGAGAATAAACTATATAATCTCAACTTCAATCAATCTAATACTTTGAATTTAATTTTGACCAATGATTAGTTTGATAGTCATAACTTCAACAGATCAAAATATAACCTATATGTTCATAATATAAAAATAATGCCATAACAAATAGAGGCATATCAAATTAATCAAACCTGGGGTGCATTGCTCCTGTGAATGTGCTATATCTGGGATCCTTCTGGATCTACTATTTTTTTTAAGACAAAATATTCTTTCTCCTGTAAATACCCTTTAGAATAATGATACAGTTTGAACATATGTAAGTACATACCTTTGCCAATATCGACAAGTAGTGGCACCATCCAACAACGACAAGCAATAACGAACCTTTAAAATTTCAAAGGTGCTGCAACTTGTAATTTAAAGGTAGCTAGATATTTTCTAGGGTAAGGCACACTAGGACAATAAAAATTAGGCCCAACACTTCACAAAATCTTTCACTGCAACTGGTACTGCAACTGGTGCTGGCACTGCAACTGACATCAAGAAACTGGTATGAAGGAATTGACACTACAAATGCAACTAATGCTGCAACTGCAATTGATACTGTAACTAATACTACAACTAAAACTAATACTACAAATGGTACTACAACTGCAACTAGTACTGCAACTGCAACTAGTATTGCAACTGCAACTATAACTTAGGGTTTTATGAGGAAACCCTAATTTCTCAAACTTCAAATTTCAAAATTATGATCCAGTGACTAGATGCATCCTCCTAGGGTGAGTTCCTAGGTGTGGCTACTTTCTCCAATGTCCTCCTCAAACAAGGAAAACATCACACTTAGGGTTTATGCATAAACCCTAATTTTGCAGCAGCTACAATACTAAAAATGGATCTTGGAGAGGGTGTGTTGAAGCTAGACACTTCTTATAAACTGTGAGTTGGTCTCTTTCAGGATTTCTCTGATACCATGTTGATGTTTTACTTATACAACTAGCAGTTAGAGTTCTTCTTTATTATTACAATCATTTAGCACTTTAGCTGCATAAATAAGATCACTGAAAGAGAGGCAATAAAAAAAACAATAAAGACACACATATTATCTTGGGAAACCCTCATGGGGAAGAAAACCCAACAAAAACTTCCTCAATATAGATAAACCAAAAACAAAGTATAAGATCCTCCTCTACTCCTTCACTAGGAAATAATAGCGCACCACTTAACCAAGAGATACCAAGATATAGATCAAAACCCTCCTTGACGTCACCCCCAGTTGCAACAGCTACTCCTCCAAGACTTGCGTACTTTTTCCTCTTGTTTCACAACACATGAGTGAGTGTACAAATGAGGCATTGGCCTCCCTTATAAATAATGGCCTGGACAACCTAAAATTAGGTCTGAGCCAACCTGTCACTTTACCCTCTTAATTTACATTTAATTATCAAGGCACAAAAGGGTTGACTTTTACAAAGGCACAATAGGGCCTAATTAATAAATACAATATAATAATATTATTCAACACTCCCTTTTAGGTACAATATTCTTTGAAGTTGCAATATTTCAACACACCATTCATCTGGATCAATACTTTCATACACCAGTCATCTCAAAATGTTGGACCAAACTCCCTCCTTATCCTCCTTTAGGTATATAGCCCCAAGCATCGAATTCCAATACCACAACACCACCAATGAGAAAAACTATAACCATTCTTTGGGACTTCGACATCACAACTATGGTATCAGGCACTATGAAAATCTCAAGATTGTCCCATGTCCATCAAGGATCATACAAGGAAAAATAACCATTGGCATAGATTGGTTGTTTGAGTTGTCCCCAACCCATAAGGTATTACTTGTAATATTCTTATTTGTAGGTATGGGATCCCATGGGGTCATCAAATAAACCATCCCTCTTGGCCCACTAGTGGATAAACTCACAATCACCACCTCACAACATGCAACCACTGCAATAGTTATAATCATAATATCAACATCACAAAGAAAGAATCCATATGCTAATTCTACATGTGATCATGAGAACTCAACATCATTGTGATCATCAAATAAAATAAATGGAACCACATGTTATCCTAACATCATAGCATGTCATCATGAATATGATAATCATCTCTGTTATCCCTGATATCTAGGGATAACTAGGAGATCATGTCTCGAGGCCCATGGGTCCTAGACATGGAGTACCGAGAGCAGGATTGACCTGAGCATGGCCCTGGAGGGCCCATCCGTCTTCTTCTTCGCCAGATTTGTCCTGTCAGCAGTAGTAGCTTCTATCACCATCGAATTGGACTTGCATCGGAGAGGACTCTTGCTCCATGCGGTAATTGGTCCAAGGTATCATGGTATGTGTCATGTTTGATCATTATAACCTTATTATATGTGCATTAGGTTCCTTTCATTTTTTATGCCTGCTTGGATCTTACACTAATCCACTTGACTATTGTTGGGGGTGATTGACGGGGTGACTTAGCAAGCTTGTATTCATGGGTTTTGGTTAGCCACCGAAGGGGATTTGTAGAGCCATCGTCCTCTCCCACCATTTTATCATTTTACATCATATTTCCCATTCATCCATCCCACTCCCCTAGTCTAGACATTAGGATGACCTTTGGGATTACACTTTTTCGTGTGGGAAGAAGGGGCTAAAGGAACAGGGGGTAAAAGCAGTTGGTAAAAGATAAAATCCATAAGAAATGAAACCTAGAGATGCTTCACCCAGGGGATCCCCAAGAAGGTAGTAAAAGGCCTCTCGATAAGAAACTAAAGGGACCCTAAGAAAATAATAAAGAAACAAGACCTAACAAAGAGGATGGGAGGTCTCATTACGAGCCGACCCATTATGTTCATAGGTATCCAACGGTATGACATTGCCATTATGTGGTCACCACGCTAGGGCAGTGACCTTTGGTTGCATGGCCAAGGGAAAGGGGGTCTCATCATGAGCCAGCCTTATCATCTTTGCAAAGATACTAGTGGGTAACACTGTCAGCTCTGGTCACCATGCCAAGGCAGTTTCCTCTGGTCAGACCTTGAAATAAAAAAGAAAGAAAAGCACTAAAAGAAAAATAAAGGGAATAAAGGGCTTGGAAAAAATGCATCCATGACGAGTACAACTCACCTCCTACAAAGGCACCCACAGAAAACACCTGCCCTTGGTCTTACTGTGACTGGACATCCCCAGACCACATCACATCAAAAAAACATGGCTTGAATGATCTTCTGAGGAAACTTTCCATCTCTTGTGGGTATTAGCCCAATAGGTTGTTCTTTTGGTCTTCTTCAGCTTTGTATAGTAGATCTGTGTAATATCTTTGAGCTCTTAGATGATATGCTAGGAATTTCATGCATGTATTTGATAAATTTAATGATGAAATATGATTGACATTGCTATGATTCCTAGGACTGATGAGCTCATGGAGGGTGTAGTCTTTGATGTGCAGGACCATAACCGGTGGACAGGTACCAGTGGATCGATACACATGGGGATATGATTAGTTCAGACCTCCATGGGGTTGAAGAGCCCATCATATGGTTGCTGGGATGGCAGAGGCAGGACAAAGTTGTGATGAGCCCTTGCATGAAGAAGATAAAAGGACGTTCCACCAGGACACCATAGCAGAACCTGGCCTAGGGGGGATCACCCTCTGCAAATGGGATGATGGTTTTTGATTGACAGGACGTCATCTGAGGTAGCTGGACATTTTTTGGAGCATGTGGCAGTGTTCTGGGATCATTTGGCATGTGTGGCAGCTTGGAGGAGCCCTGGAGGGGCCAACGTTCTGCTTTCTGGATGCTGAGCTTGCCCAAAAAGGGCCAACGTCTCCCTCAGAGGGGCCTGACGTCTCCTTTTGAGCTCATATTTTGAAATTTTTAGCATTTAATGTGTAAAACATTGTAATTATTGTTACTCATCCTTGTCAGCTATTTTAATGACCTATTTTTGTAATTAAAGGTCATAATATTGGTATAAATAGAGGACGTTGAGCCTCATTTTGAAGATAACAAAACTCACTCTCTTGTGAGAGGATCATTTTTAGTCTTTTGTCTTGGTATTTTCTCTTGGAGTTGAGGCGCTACTCTTGTGGAGAATCATTCTTGGCATGTTTATGGTGTTTTCTATCATTGGAAAGTTTACAACTAGGGTTTGATAAGCTCTTCATTGATTTGTAAGTGTATTTCTCATGCAAAACTTCTTAATTGAATGGTTGTAGGTTAAATCTCTTACATTTATGGTTACATTGCTATTATTTTTCTTAATCATTGAAACCCTAGGTAGCAAGCACACAAGTAGGTCCTTGATTCATGTCCCCATGATAGAAGACTTGTTTAAGCCATTGATTAAGGAGAATATAGCCTAGCCGTTGCTACACTAATTCCCTTTTTTCTGAGTTAGTTTTGAAACATAAATTGAAGAAGGAAGACGTCCTAGGCCTAATTGAGTTTACACCTAGGGCTTTTGACCTTTAGGGTTTGAAAGGCCTTGTCTTTGCAACACTTTTCATCCCTAGATTTTTGTTTTGAAGCTAGCCATTTTTGCCAAGGATTTTTAAGGAAAGAGGGAGGAGCATGAGGCCTTGCTTAAGCAACATCAGAATGAGCCTCCTCCCCTTAGGGTTTTGACTTTGTGGCCCTGCCATTGCAGCACTAGAAAGACTAACCCTCTTGTCCTTGAAGTTAGATTCTCCCGAGACTTTAGCCTTTCTCCTTGACTCCATTATACCCTAAGGCACTAGTCTAATTATCTAACTTTGAGTCTATTGTGTTAAAACAACCTCTTCAAACTTCTTAAATTTGAAACCCTAACTAACCCTAGCGTCTCACTAACCTTGATTTAATGATGACGTCAAGCCTAGTTTGAACTCTTGTCTGGTATAAAAGTTGCGGCTAGGTCATCTATTGATAGACTTTGATGTGTAGATAACTTTCATTGACCTTTTTTGCAAAACGTCCACCTCATTGTCTACCAAACTAACCTAGAATAAAGTTGACATCACCCTCTAGCAAGTATACTGATGCAACAAGCTTTGTATGTGAGCATATAAATGATATTTAATGCGTTGTGTTAATTCCAAGATTGATTGTAAACATTAGATGCTATATCATTCCCAGTATTATTGAGAAGTAGTATTACAAGCCATAGTCATTTTTAGCAATCATTGACTTCGTCAATAATTACTGCTATTTATGCTCTTTAAATGCTGACAGTCATTGATTTATGAAGTACTAACCACTTTTGCACATTTTAGTTTTATTATTTCCTTGTCTCGCAAACAGGTGCCTATTCTGTGGAATACCTTCATTTTGACTATCTTCTTGGCAGTAATCTGTGAAGGGAAAACCTACTTTGACCTTTTGAGCCTTAATCCCTTGATCCTTTTCCTTTCAATACCCCAGATTACTAGGGATGTCTCCCTTGGGATTAGCCACCCTAAATAGAAAGAGCCCCCCCATCGAGGTGACAGTGAGTGGGGAAGCTCCTGTTACGCCAGTTTGACTCTTCCCTCCAAGCTACTTGA
This sequence comes from Picea engelmannii, assembly GCA_009831015.1. Classification (NCBI taxonomy): domain Eukaryota; kingdom Viridiplantae; phylum Streptophyta; class Pinopsida; order Pinales; family Pinaceae; genus Picea; species Picea engelmannii. Next base: position 167,795 of record ML809033.1, read on the forward strand.
CCTATGATACAAACTGAGCGATAACATTTTGGTGTCGTTGCCGAGGAACACTGAGTCAATTTTCCTCAACGACAAACCTTTGGTAAGCCTTGCCTCAGAAACCTTTTCTTACAAGCTTACCTGGTGACTCCACTACAACTTTTCCCCCTATTCTTTGGTAGTTTCAGGGAAACTATCTGGCGACTCCACAAACCAAAGGGAGGTTCAATAAACCTCCTCTAGGTTTTAGAAGGAAGCCTCCTGCTAATTCACCCGTTGTCAAGTCACTTTTTGGAAAGAGACTTCCTTTAAACATGTCTACTTCTCAGACTGGTACTACGAACCCAGTCAACAATCAGAGGCAATGGTCATCTACTTTGTTCAAGCCTTTATACATGTTAGCTATACCTAGTTACCCTAGGCGAATGCCACCTAAATATGAGAAGTGGTTGCCTAAGTTCACCGGCAATGATGCTACTAGTGCCAAAGAGCACATGAGTAGTTTCTGGGCATTTTTTCAACTTCACCCCATTAGTGATGATGCTGAAGACTTGGTCATGAAGCTTTTCTCTACTACCCTTTATGATGCTGTAAGACGTTGGTATCTTGGCCTACCTGATGGAAGCATTAAGACCATGGATAGACTTGAAAAATCTTCCTCAGAAGGTGGAGCATCAAGGAAGACCCAAACCTGCTTCTCACCCAACTATATGGCATTGACAGACATGAGAATGAATCCATTCGGGAGTTTCATACCATATTTGAAGCCTTACTCCAACGAATTCCCCCAAGCCATCATCCGAAAGATGATTATCTCGTTCACATTTATACTAGATCTTTCAATGGCCAGTTAGGGTATCTCCTCAGAGACAAAAACTCTCATTCTATTCAAGAAGCCCAAGAGCTTGCGACAAAGATTGAAGGAAATTTTCTATCATCCAAGATTGAGCCTTTTTCCAACCCTAGGGGGAAGATAGATGTCAAGCAGAAAAAAGTACACAATGCTAAGCCTGCTTCAGATCTGTGCACCAGTATTAGTAAGCTACAAGCTTCAGTAGATAGAATCATGAAGAATCAAGAGGAAATGATGAACCAGATCGTGAGACTTGAAAAGTCTCAGACCCAGGTGCCTAGACCTCCATTCAAAGGGCCATTCCAAAAGGGGAATCAAAATTACAAACCGAAGAATGAAAATGAAGTCCCAAATACTCTGGCCTTTGCAAATGCTGTCAATGAAAATCCCTGGTGTCTGGAATGCAGTGAAGCACATTGGGAGAATGAGTGTCCTTATAATGCCAACCAACAAGAAGTCAACAACTTTGACTGCTTCTCAGATTTCCCTTGGATAAATATCACTGATGAAGAACATAAACAAGCCCTGAAGGAGGCAGCCCGAGCAACGAGGTTAGCCATAATCAACAACTTGGATCAAGAATCACATGAGAAGCTAAAAAATCAAGAAGTCCAAGTGTATCGGAGAAGGAACCCAAGCCAACCTACAAATGATCAATCAAAATCATCTGAAGTTCCTCCTCCTAAAAATCCCAAAGCTGACAAGATTACCCTTGATTTTGAACTTGAAGGAGCTTTGTCGAAAATGCATGTGAATGTTCCTCTAAAAGAAGCCATTAAGATCCCTTCTATTAAAGAATGCTTCAACAACTTCTTTTCAGGAACGACTGAGCCTGTGGACCCCCCAATTTTGTTACAAGCCAATCATTTCAGAATCCACTATGGTGAAAATCCTCCTTCCTTCATGACTCTTACAATGAACAATAAATATCTCAACAACTGCATGTTGGATACAGGTGCTGGTGCAAATATGATGTCTCTCAAAGTCATGCAGCAGATGGGCCTAAAGGTAACCAGACCTTACATAAATGTGTTTGGATTTGAATCCAAAGCTATACCCACACATGGTGTAATTGAAAATATCGAAGTACAACTAAAGGAATTCCCTGAGAAGACAGTTCGAATAGACATTATAGTTGTTGATGTTCCAGATGTGTGGGGAATGCTTTTGTCTAGAAATTTTGGTGTGATGAGAGGCGGGTCCCTTGAGATGGATCTCACCTTTCTGCATTTTCCTTTGAAAGATGGGACAACTGGACGATTACTCAATGTGCCACTAACTGGATCTCATGTACATGATGTTGCCCCTATTGATAATGAAGTGCAAAAAGATGTGATACAAACTCTTCAAGAATACTCTCTAGAAGGCATGCCCTTTACTACGGAAGAAGATTTTGACCAGATTGAGTGGCCCAAGAAAGAAGAATATCAACAACTTCTAGACCAATTTCAAAGTAAAGAAGTAGGGACGGTGAAAATACTAAAAAGACCAAAGACTGAAGACGATGTGCATATACATCCATCCCAACAAGAAACCTTTACTCCAGAAGCCCACCCCCCTCAGTACAATACACCAGGGTTATTCAAGGAAATGAAAAATGCAAGATCCAAAAATACAAAGAGGGAGAGTTAGTATGGATGTGGGATATTCAGAAAGGAGAGCCTACTAATGTAAAGGGAAGTACACAATCATGGCTTGGACCCTTCAAGGTTGGAATGGAATCAGTAGATAACTCTTATTACTTGTCCACCTTAGAAGGAAGAAGGCGTCCATTACCCATCAACGGACACCTCCTCAAACCCCACCAAGGTGGCGAGACATGATTACACAGGTGAGTATGAGTAGGTAGGAATTTCCGTGTATTATATCGTTTGCATTTATTGTTTGTTTCTCTTATATATGCATCTTGATTGTTTTATCTCATATGTATGCTTATATTATTTTGTGGGGTGGAAATACCACCCCACCTTTTGTCATTGATACTTTCTTGTCAAGTGTGAGTAGGTCTACAGGTTTATGCTAGAGATTGCTGAGGTTCTCATGTGCTATACGGTTAGCACATGTCCCCGAGTTGGAGCCAGATGTTATCCCCGATATCTATGGATAACTAGTAGATCATGTCTCGAGGCCCACAGGTCCTAGACATGGAGTACCGATAGCAGGATTGACCTGAGCATGGCCCTGGAGGGCCCATCCTTCTTCTTCTTTGCCAAATTTGTCCTATCAGCAGCAACAACTTCCATCACCATCGGCTTGGACTTGCATCGGAGAGGACTCTTGCTCCATGAGGTAATTGGTCCAAGGTATCATGGTATGTGTCATGTTTGATCGTTATAACCTTCTTATATATGCATTAGGTTCCTTTCATTTCTGATGACTGCTTGGATCTTACACTAATCCACTTGACCATTTTTGGGCGTGATTGACAAGGTGACTTAGCAAGCTTGTATTCATGGGTTTTGGTTAGCCACCAAAGGGGATTTGTAGAGCCATCATCCGCTCCCACCATTTTATGATTTTACATCTTATTTCCCATTCATCCATCCCACTCCCCTAGTCTAACCATTAGTATGACCTTTGGGGTTACACTTTGTCTTGTGGGAAGAAGGGGATAAAGGCCCAGGGGGTAAAAGCAGCTGGTAAAAGATAAAATCCATAAGAAATGAAACCTAGAGATGCTTCTCCCAGGGGATCCCCGAGAAGGCAGTAAAAGGCCTCTCGATAAGAAACTAAAGGGACCTTAAGAAAATGATAAAGAAACAAGACCTAACCAAGAGGATGGGAGGTCTCATTACGAGCCAACCCATTATGTTCATAGGTATCCAACGGTATGACATTTCCATTATGTGGTCACCACGCCAGGGCAGTGACCTTTGGTTGCATGGCCAAGGGAAAGGGGGTCTCATCATGAGCCAGCCTTATCATCTCTGCAAATATACCATTGGGTAACACTGTCAGCTCTGGTCACCATGCCAAGGCAGTGTCCTGGTCAGACCTTGAAATAAAAAAGAAAGAAAAGCACTAAAAGAAAAATAAAGGCAATAAAGGGCTTGAGAAAAATGCATTCATGACTGGTACAGCTCGCCTCCTACAAAGGCACCCACAGACAACACCTACCCTTGGTCTTACTGTGAATGGACATCCCTAGACCACATCACATCATAAAAACATGGCTTGAATGATATTCTGAGGAAAATTTCCATCTCTTGTGGGTATTAGCCGAATAGGTTGTTCTTTTGGTCTTCTTCAGCTTTGTATAGTAGATCTGTGTAATATCTTTGAGATCTTAGATGATATGCTAGGAATTTCATGCATGTATTTGATAAATTTAAAGATGATATATGATTGACATTGCTATGATTCCTATGACTGATGAGCCCATGGAGGGTGTATTCTTTGATGTGCAGGACCATACTCGATGGACAGGTACCAGTGGACCGGTACACATGGGGATATGATTAGTTCAGACCTCCATGGGGCTGAAGAGCCCATCAGATGGTTGCTGGGATGGCAGAGGTAGGACAACGTTGTGAATGGCCCTTTCATGAAGAAGACAGAAGGACGTTCCACCAGGACACCATAGTAGAACCTGGTCTAGGGGGGATCGCCCTCTGCAGATGGGACAATGGTTTTTGATTGACAGGACGTCACCTGAGGTAGCTGGACGTTTTCTGGGGCATGTGGAAGTGTGATGGGATCATTTGGCATGTGTGGTATCTTGCAGGAGCCCTGGAGGGGCCAACGTTCTGCTTTCTGGATGCTGAGCTTGCCCAAAAAGGGCCAACGTCTCCCTCAGAGGGGCCTGACGTCTCCTTTTGAGCTCATATTTTGAAATTTTTAGCATTTAATGTGTAAAACAGTGTAATTATTGATAGTCAGCCTTGTCGGCTGTTTTAATGACCTATTTTTGTAATTAAAGGTCATAAGATTGGTATAAATAGAGGACATTGAGCCTCATTTTGAAGATAACACAACTCTCTCTCTTGTGATAGGATCATTTTTAGTCTTTTGTCTTGGTATTTTCTCTTGGAGTTGAGGTGCTACTCTTGTCGAGAATCATTCTTGGCATGTTTATGGTGTTTTCTATCATTGAAAGGTTTACAACTAGGGTTTGATAAGCTCTTCATTGATTTGTAAGTGTATTTCTCATGCAAAACTTCTTAATTGAATGGTTGTAGGTTAAATCTCTTACATTTATGGTTACATTGTTATTATTTTGCTTAATCATTGAAACCCTAGGTAGCAAGCACACAAGTAGGTCCTTGCTTCATGTCCCCATGATAGAAGACTTGTCTAAGCCATTGATTAAGGAGAATATAGCCTAGTCGTTGCTACACTAATTCTCCTTTTTCCGAGTTAGTTTTGAAACATAAATTGAAGAAGGAAGATGTCCTAGGCCTAATTGAGTTTACACCTAGGGTTTTTGACCTTTAGGGTTTGAAAGGCCTTGTCTTTGCAACACTTTTCATCCCTAGATTTTTGTTTTGAAGCTAGTTGTTTTTGCCAAGGATTTTTAAGGAAAGAGGGAGGAGCATGAGGCCTTTCTTAAGCAACACTGGAATGAGCCTCCTCCCCTTAGGGTTTTGACTTTGTGGCCCTGCCATTGCAGCAATAGAAAGCCTAACCCTCTTGTCCTTGAATTTAGATTCTCCCGAGACTTTAGCCTTGCTCCTTGACTCCATTATACCCTAAGGCACTAGTCTAATTATCCAACTTTGAGTCTATTGTGTTAAAACAACCTCTTCAAACTTCTTA